>JAGDQP010018317.1:0-21562 GCA_022664845.1 Lepisma saccharinum
TATTATTATTATTATTATTATTATTATTATTATTATTATTATTATTAAATGCTGTTGACAATATGGCGTTTCCTTAACACCAGTCCCGCACCTGTCCGCTCGGTCCATTTTCTCTCCTACTTGTTGAAAACGCTTTTTCGAAACATATTGCTTTTCTATTGTGTTTGTGATGTTATTGCACACCTGTCTCAAGACCATGTAAGTATCCCGTTAAAACAAGCGGTAAATTTCGAACAACATTTTGAGGATATACTTTTCGATAGCTCATACCATTTGACTGTTAAAAGACCAATTTCGTTGTTAAAGTTAACACGGAGTAGAGAGGTTTCGGGACTTTTAAGATGCTGTAACTCAAATGTAATAATCAATAAAGTTTCGAAACTAAAGTAAATTATTAAATTGGGTATGCGGAATCTAACGGTGAAATATTCGAAAACAGGGGCGTTCCCACAGGGAAGCAACTTTAAAATTTTAAATACAAACAATGATTGAGTGATTTCCTTGAAACAAACATGAAATTTTGAACAACTTTCAGAAGTATCACCATGTGATTCCAGACATGCATTTTGGTATTTGGTATGAACCTTTTTCGTTTCAAAGATTTCTGAGCACTAGGAACTGCGTTACGGCACTGTTACGGTTTTACAGGGTGTTTTAAAATTACACCGACAAACTTCTTGAGGTGATTTCTGACATCAAAACAAGACAAATGTTCCTCTTACAACTTTTTCGACATGTGAATATTTTCGGAGCTACATGCTGCCGAAAGCACGGTAAAATGAACTTTAGAGTTTCATATTTCGAACTCCACGATTAGTAGAACTAATGGGGGGTGGTACCGTCAAAGAATTTAAACCGGTTCTTTTTGAAAATGCGTATTTCAAAAATTCCGTAATGGACGGGAGAGGGATTTCCCAAAGGAAGTAGGGGATTCTGGAATATTTCTGAAGTAGAGGTCGGTCGAAATGAGCATAACATAAGAATGTTACTGTAAAAGAATTGAATGGATTATTAGGGCAAGCACAGAATGTCGCAAACTTCGGGAGGAGATTATTTACATCAAAACAAAAAAGGCCCTATTGAGAACGTTTGAAGTATGCATAGTTTCAGAGCTACAGGAGCTCAAACTTCCGGCCGCATTGTCACAAATATCCAGTAATTTTTCTTGGCCTAATATATTACTGAACATCATCAGTGAGGATATTGTTACGAAGTGCTGAAACAAACTACTGAGCTTCAAAGGATCAGGATCTGACACCTACAGATTCTGATTAAGTGGTTTCCGTACCGTTCAGTTCAATAGACCCTCAGGGACTCCTACCCGTGGCCACGCGCACCAATGAGTAAAAACGTGTGTAACGCTGCACACATAAGCCTATCCAACAAATAACTTTAATAAAGAAAAACACATCTTTCTGACAAGGCTGGTATTCTTTAATAACAAAAAGGAATGAAAATGTAACAGTTTCGGAAGTATACCTATTCCTTATTCAGACTGCAATCTACCACTGTCATTGTAGAGTTCAGTTTTCAAACTCTACAAAGCAATTGTAGAGTGCAGTCTGAAGGAAGAAATGGTATACATCCGAAACTTTTACAATTTAATTTTTATTTTTGTTATTAAAAAATATCAGCTTTATCAGAATGTTGTGTTTTTCTTTATTCAAAATGGATACAAACCCATATTGTCGTAATATCCAAATAACTTTGTAGTATAGTTCACGACTTTTATGTATACTGGAACTATTCCGTACGCTGAAAACGGAAGAGAAAAATAGTCATAATCGTAATCACCGAAGGATC
Organism: Lepisma saccharinum; assembly: GCA_022664845.1. Classification (NCBI taxonomy): domain Eukaryota; kingdom Metazoa; phylum Arthropoda; class Insecta; order Zygentoma; family Lepismatidae; genus Lepisma; species Lepisma saccharinum. The sequence goes on from JAGDQP010018317.1 coordinate 1,804, forward strand.
ATTCGGGAGATAGATGTTATGTAAAATATCTGCGTGTGACGTCGCAAGTAAAGAAGTATGTTGATATTGTGGCTCACGGAGGTGATGACTATGCAACGCAGGTAGAATATTATGCATGAAGTGAAAAATTAAAACATAAATTGACGTGAACAGAATTATAAAGGTAAGCAAGAAAGTTCTGTCGCTTTTTCACCCACCACCTTCGAACATCGATATGTCCCCTAAGACGTACCTGGAAGATCAAAAATAGTCCCCATCAGCATCGACGACCTTCTGCCAACGTTCTGGAAGACAATGGATTCCACTGCGGTAGAACTTAGTAGGCCGTGAAGCGAAGAAGGTATCAAGTGCATTTTGCACCTCTACTAGGGATTTGAACTGGCGTCCTCTAAGGTGATTGTCCAAGGAATGGAACAGGTGAAAATCGGACGGTGCAATGTCCGGGGAGTATGGCGGATGCAATAGTGTTTCCCATCCAAGGCGTAGAATGGTGTCCCGGGTCATCCTAGCCACGTGGGGCTTAGCATTGTCCTGTAACAGGAGGACCCCTTTGCGATTCAGAATTGCTGGCTCCAGAGTTTTGAGTTTTTCTTGAACACGGCTCAACTGCTGACAGTACACAGTTGCATTGATGCTCTGACCAGCTGGTAGCAGTTCCCGATGCACGATGCCGCGAGCAGTCCATCAAACACACAGGAGGACCTTCTTCTGGTGCAGTGTTGGTTTCGGCTGTTTTGGAACCGGTTCATGGGATGCTAACCAATGATGACGGCGCTGTGGACCTTCGTACAGGACCCACTTCTCATCACATGTCAACACCCTGTCCAGAAATGGCCCCTTCCTCAGACAAGACAGCAAAGAAACACAGGTGTCTGCTCGCGTTGCCTTCTGGCCCGGAGTCAAATCATGTGGGACCCATCGACCCAACATGTAGTGCTTCCCAAGTTGATGGAGGTGCTGCCAAATGGTTTCTCCACTCACGCTGAATTGTAGTCCCAGTTCCTCACATGTCTATCCACTGTTCGCCTCAATTACTGCCTGAAGATCTTCATTTGGTACCTGTGTTGGTCTTCCTGCACGTGGTGCGTCTTCGAGTGTTCCGTCACCGTCCTTAAACTTGGTAAACCACCGCTGCACTGTCCGCGTAGTCACGACACCCTCACCAAAGGCCTGACATATCTTCCGCCCCGCTGCAGCTGCGTTTGACCCAAGTTTGAACTCTTACAGCATACACGCCCTTATGACGCTCTGTGGAGGTCACATGTTCACTCTGTCCTTCCGCACGTTCACGGTGTAACTGAACTGCCACAACCAGATAGTATGTTGGCTATACCCACACCAACAACTGACCTTCGCCTGATCTCCATTCGCATTCATCTCACGGTGTGAGGGCCAATTGAACACAGACCTCCACAAAAAGCGACAGAACTTTCTTGGTTCCCTTTATAGAACATTAGCATTATATAAAACCACAATAATATGTTATTTGCAATTATATCTACACACGCTAGACTACGAGACTACGGATTCTGGTCGATATAACTGCATATACTTTACCTTTAAGGAAAAATTAATCACAAATCCAAGTCTGTGAGGTTGATTGTACGGAGTGACTCGGAACCCACTAAACAAGAAACTATCCTGAGAAGATCATCAGTATTTGTTTCGGCCGTTCGTAGAAATGTAACAACCTTTATATTCTTCTTCATTATTAGAATATTTGCATTTGCTAATTAATGCCACCATAATTTCTTTTACTTAGAATGTGAACATCATTTGCCATTGGTAAAGAACAAAGGTTGATCATTCTGACGTAGCTGAGAAAAAGTAAAAAGTTATGACAATTCGTGGAGAAAGTATATTTCTAATATCAATCAGGGTAAAATATATCTTTTTGGTGACAGTCATGCTAGAGGTATAAATTATAGATTACAGAAAGCAATTAGAGGTGCAAGGGTTTTCAGTATGATAAAACCGGGTGATCCTCTTGGTAAAGTAATTGGTCCTGTGTTTTTCTGTATCGGTGTTGAGAATTTGTCATTGATGAATAGTATTGTAACCATAGGAGGAACAAATGATGTGGGTAAGAACGAAACTGGAAAAGCATTAAAAGCACTCAGAGTAGCATTAGGTAAAATAACTAAGGCAAATGTAGTTGTTGCTACTGGACCGTAGATGCATGACCGGAGTAAATTTTCATGCGTAAACAAAGAGGTCAATAAAATTAACTCACAAATAATTAATATATGTAGGCGATTTCAGAACGTTAGTCCGTTAGACATAAGTAGTCTTCCTAGAGAGTACCATACTAGACATGGGCTCCATTTAAACGGTAGTGGTAAAATATACTTTTGAATCAAATTGCGTGATTTATGTGTTCCGCGTAATGCTCAAAAACCTATTGCATTGACTTACGGTAATTTATCTGATGGGATGTCCTTTGTAGTGAAATACCAAGTAACTTAGTTCCTAATAGAGAGTTTTTTAGTGCTACTGAATACGTAGACAGAAACATGCTGCTGAATACGTCATCCCAGTAGTTTCAATGCCGTTAGTGCATTTAAATTTTAGCGTCATAATGTACAAGGGTTGGGTAATAAGCTTAAGTTCTTCGATGTGCTACTTGAGGAGGATTTGAAAAATGTTCATGCTTTATGTTCTACGGAACACTGGCTTTCTGCAGGTTGTATTAAACTAGTGCAGTTGTGTAATTATAATTTATCTGCTAATTTTTCTAGAGCAACTAGGCAACATGGTGGAGTATGTATCTTTGTAAAAGACGATCTAAGATTTAAAGAAATTGATGTAAGTAAATACAGTGCTTAGCTCCACTTCGACCCATTTCCATCGAAACACTATGTATACTTTGCACCTATAGGTCATCATCTGGAAAAATAAATATATTCTTTAAAAATATTGAATTTCTCCTTGAAAGCTTGTACAAAAACTTCGGCATGCTTTTATTATGTGATGATGTTAACATTGATTGGTTGTGTAACTCAAAAGAAAAAAAAATCAACTTCAAAATACTTTAGATTCGTTTGGGTTAAATGCTCTTATCGAAGTACCAAATCTGCCTTAGATCAATTTATAATTACAAAATCGTGCATAAAATTGGTGAAAACATATAGTGTTATTAAACCAGGTTTTTGGGATAATGATGCCATTTTTGGTGAAATCTGTATACCTAAACTCACTGACAGTATTAGGTCAAAAGCCAAATCGATACGAAAAATAAATTTTGCTGAAAATAACATTCATGAATTCAATAAATTATTCAATATGGAAGATTGGTCATCTGTTACATATGGTGTCAATCGAACTGTTAATTCCATGTTTAATTTATTCATGGAGAAAGTTATAACAATTTTTAACAGTTGCTTCCCTTTTAAAACTTTTAATTTAAATTAAGATTCTCATAAACCTTGGATAACTAATGGAGTTCTGGTATCTTGTAAAAAAAAATGAAAACATTAAGTTTAATGAGAAAATAAAAGCAAATTAAAAGGTTCATATTATATTACAATAACTATAGAACAATCTACCAAAAGGTAATAAAAAGTGCCAAAAGGTTATATTATAACAGGTAATAAATTCAGCTGAAAATAAAACTAAAATGGCAAGGAAAATAATAAATAATGAAAGTAGTAACAAATCCTTTGAGATCAAACATTTAGAAGTAGTGCTTCCCAATGATGAAATATTTACCAACCCTGTTCGAATTGCGGAACATTTTAACGATTACTTCCTCACCATTACAACGAACCTGGTAGAGTCACGTCCTATACCCCATGAGCTACAACTGTAAAACTTTGTCAAATACCTGGGATTAATGAATGGCTCCTTCTTTTTAACACTCACCTCTCCACAAGAAATAATTCAAATTGTCAAACGTTTTTAAAAAAGATCAGCAGGTAAGGATGAAATTCCTGAATTTATTCTAAAGAGATGTATCCACGCTATTGCTCTTCCGTTAGCATTGATTATTGATGAATCCTTCTCACAAGGCATTTTTCCAAATATACTGAAAACATCACTTGTCAAGTCGCTTCTCAAAACACAACCATCAAGTAATCCATCAAACTACAGGCCTATTTCTCTTTCTTCCAGTTTTCTAAATTCTGGAGTCATTTATGAGTTACAGAATACTCTCATATTTAAACTCAAATAACATTATATCAACTTCACAGCATGGTTTCCTGAAAGACAAATCTACCCAAACTGCCTTAGTTGAATTTATAGAAGAGGTCACTACTGCTCTGGATAGTAAAGTTTATCCCTTTGCAATCTTCTGTGATCTAAGTAAAGCCTTTGACTCTGTTGATCACTCATTAGTACTAAAAAATCTTCAGCAATATGGAGTAAGAGATACTAAAAAATCAACTTGTTGCAAAACTACTTCGAGGCTCAGACCAATGGAAATTGGCGTTCCACTAGGTTCAGTCTTGTGGCCACTACTTTTTCTGATTTACATTAATGATTTCCCTATCAATATATCAGAAGGTAAACTAGTTCTGTATGCAGATGATACCAATATCATAATCAAAGATAATAATATAAATCAATTGCAAGAAAAAATCAACGCTACTGCCTCTCAGCTTGAGCAATGGTTTTATCACAACAATTTGCTTCTAAATATAGCAAAAGCAAAATACCTTTATTTTAATTTATCTTCAACTCCTACAACTTGTCCACAATAAATCATAAATGACCACATCACGGAGTGTCTGCCAAGTACACACCGCAACTTTAAATCCTTTACTGTTAAAATCCATAGAAATCCAATGAAGCTCTACTGACACCTCATCAACTTTGGATTTACACCCTCCAAACTGGAAATCCTGGGCGAAGCCGTTGTTCCATCTCTCTCTCTCTCTGTTACTATATATTTTAACGAGATAGAGCTGTCGGTCGAGGGATCGGCTTGAAATAGGGTGGACCCGATTTAGATTCCCGATGTCGGCAATTCTGATTGAGCTTTTCTTTAATTTTGGTCATTACACATTGAGCTTTTCTTTAATTTTGGTCCATTACACCAACAAACTTCTGAGATGCTACCCTGAATAAGGCCAGGCTGATTCTTTCTAAAATCCCTTCCCATGCTGTTAATGTAGTCAATGTGAAATGGCAGCAATTGGGCTGTATCTGGAGATTGTTAAATAAGTAAATATTATAACCACTGCTACTTATTTTCTTCAGGTACTCCTTCAGCACCTCTAATATAAATCTTTCCGTGTCAAACATGTTTATATTTCCGCAGCTAGCAGTCGAACCAACTGAAATTTGGTTCCTCGCTACATTTGTCTTTACTCGACAATAACTAAGAATCTTGTTCTTTGAGACTATAACTGAAGATATCTTCTTCCAAAAACACTGTAATTTCCGAGAAATGACTAGATATCCTGAGTATATATATATACTAACACAAAGAAAAGCCTCAAAGGCAATTTAAGATAAATTTGTGATAAGAAGAAAGGGATATACTTACAGCTCTTCTTCCATAGGCGAACATACACACTTAAACATTAATATGTAGAGTACTTGCGATATTTCGGTATTAATACCATAGATTTACTGTAGAGAAAGAGACGCACACACATGGATAGAACAAAAGACTAGGACGACAGTACCAACACGTAGCGGACGGCGCATCGTTTGGAGAACAGTTGACTGCTGTATGCCGCGCGGAACAATTGACAACTTTACATCGTGTAAGTTGGACATAAGATTGTGGAAGGAAAAGTGTTGAAAATGCTGAGAAAATTTGTTAGAGTTATTGAAGGATAAGTCCAGGATACCTTTTTGCGCTTAAACCATGAATAAAGGCACCCTCCCAAAGACGGCATGTTAAGGTGCTGGTAGTAGGGGGTAAAATGTGGATTATGGCAACCAGGAAAGATAGATCAAAATTGGTGTTGTGGGACTTGGTGTGTAAGGAGACTGGAGCCAGGGCCATAGCCAGGCTTGAAGTTTTGGTCGGGCAGGCATCGTTTTGGGTCGGGCTCTAAATATTTTGAACTCAAGCAAGATTGAAAAATACACATTGGTGTTTTAATAGCTTAGGAAACATTTACAAATTATGTTCAAACATAATTATCATCAGATTTACTAATGTGACTACAAAATATGTACATTACAATTTTAAACTAAAGAGACCGATGATTTGTACAGAGGAGAATACTTTTTATTTACGGTTACTATCATAAACAAATCGATGACACTTATATAATACTTATTTTCAAATAATGATTTATTTCTCTCAATACAATCACGGAAGCAAAAAACATTAAACAACTACAATTGTTTGGTAGGCCTACAATGGTATTTACGTGTAAGCCTAAAATGTCGGAAGATTATACATACTTGGCCTCTAGAAAAAATAAAGTTCATCAACTATTATCAGTACAGTTGAAGTTTTCTATTCTTCCTATCATTGAATTTACGAAGGAAATAATCCAAGTGGATATTTTCGGTTTGCCATTTTTTTTTTTTTTCAAATGCCAAGTAGACAAAACCTGTGTGTCACTGATAACTTCCGTGATCTGTTTAAGTTGGTAAGAACAGAGAACATTGATTCACACACTGCTGTGCTGCATCCAGTGTTGACAAATGCAAGCAATTCGTATTTTTTTGTTTCTTTTTTTTTTTTAAATCAGCACGTTGTTTGAAATATTCCCGAAAGATATGGTCATTGCCTACAATGTTCTGCCTCAGTAGGTAGGTATTCGTTGGACGGAAGGGGGATTCCTAGTGATGACAAGCGCTTGAGTTTTTCAAGATCAAAGTCATAAACACTTCCAATTGCTTCTATCAGTTCATTATTTTCATCAAATCTCGACTCTAACTCAATAATGTCTATGGTTTTATAAAAAATTCTTTTAAGAAAATTTTGTGGGGACTCGGAAGAAGCCTGGAATAGTGTCAGTTATAACGAAATCATCCATTGTCACATTCTTTCTCTGTCGCTTAATTGCAGGTTCAGTTTCTAAATCTCTTTTCACATCGAATAAAACATCTGCTCCTTTTAGCAAAGATTCAAACTACTTTGGACAACGAAGGTGACAAATCTGCTTTTGACAGACTAAATGATGATTATTGCATCTGTCAAACTAGTGTTACGACTCTGTAGGAAGAACTTTATCTGCAGGATCCATTATGCTTAATAATGTTTTCATGAGTACTGCACAGAAAGGAAATTCCCATGCTGTCATCACTGAGACGAAAAAAATGCTTGTTGCAATGTCAATTCCATTTAAGTTTGTTTCTGACACTTTGTAATTCTTTCACTATTTCACTGTAATTTTTTTATTATTGTCTTGGAACTGCAAAATACCCCTGCCGTCTGTGGTCCAAGAGTCTGACTACTTCCTTGCCTTCATATAGTTTAACTACTTTCGGACGCTGTAGTAACTCATAAAACATTGAATATTGATCAAAAAAGTTACGTATTTCACGCATTACTGAAACTGCCTTCATTATCACTAGATGCAACCGATGATTAAAACTATGAACATAGGGAATTTTTTGCCAACGATGTTTTGAAGTAATCCTGTCTTGCCACTCATAACTCTTGCTCCATCATAATATTGACTAAGCAAGCTGTTTGAGTCCAGATCATTGTCTTTCAGAACCCTAAGTGTCAGATTAGGGAAAGAAACAGCGTCAAGTTTTGTACTTGTCTGTACGTCAAGCAGAGATTCCAATATTGTCCCATTCTTCACAAAACGAATACCTAAGGCAATATTTTCCCTGTTATTTTTGTCTCTAGTTCCATATTCAAGTAAAGTAAATGCTGGCACATCGGCTGTTTTTAATTCTTTTACTTTCTCCTCTCGAACAATTTCGCTCATTATTTCTATAATTTCATTATGAATTTCCGGAGAAGAGTAGCGTTTTTTGGAACAACTGAGGAAAAATCAGTAAACTTGGTAATATTTTAAATGTATACTTAAAAGATTTCTGAACAAAAAGTCTTCAGTTTCTTCGTCAATTGAATAGCTTTCACGCAAAGCGAGTTCATTAACTACAAGAAACTGCGCAACTTCTGCAATTGATCTAACATAATACCTATTCTTTTCTAAAACACTTTCATTTAAAAGAGTTGAAACAGAAACATTTCCAGAAACATGCTTCTTCTTTTCTACCCACATGGACGTAGCACTAACATTCACAGCACTTGACTCATGTTCTCCAAACCCACTTTTATCCATAGCATTTTTCCAATTTCTGAATCCCGTTTCCGTAAAAGTTGAAATAAAAATATTTCAAATCAATAATAGAAATCAACAGGCCGGGCGCGGACCCTGTTTGGTCGGGCTTAGCCCGACCTACCCCCATTCCTCCTGACTACGGCCCTGACTGGAGCATCGGGTTTGTTGATAGTGCAAAAGTGACGATGGTTGTTAATACGAAAATTCAGAGCACCATCTGTTTCTCCCACATAAAAGGCCACAGAACTCACCGCTCAGGATGTATATAACATTAGAGGTATGGCATGTACCCTGGGAATTTCGGGCGTACCGGCCATTAACAGTATTGATAGTGTCTGTGGGAGAAGTGATGAAAATGGAGCAGGTCTTATATCTGAGTCTCATGCATGCATGGGCGCCGGTTTGAGGTGGCGACGAAGAAGGATTCGTACGGACTAAAATTACATGGATGCTGAAAACTAATTTCGATTTGGTGGGAAATACTGATCTTGTGTCTGGGTCAGATTGGAGAATGTGGAAATGAGAGTGTAGGATTTGTTTGACCTTGCTTAGTTTAGGATGGAACTGGGTGATTAGAGCCGGTGGGTTGAGCGACAGTGGGTTGAGCGCCAGTGGGTTGGAGCTGGTGGGTTGGGAGCTGGTGGTAGGGCGCCGGCAGTTTGGGGGTTTTAGTGGGTTGAATGTGTGAGGATGCACGGCGAATCTGTTTGGTTACAAGGTTAGATGGGTAGCCTCGATTGACTGGAGCTTCCTGGAGGCATTGATTGTAAGTTTCAGTAGCAGAGCTGGTGGAATTCAGGCGTTCTCCTCTGAGTGCAAAGGAGAAAGGAATCTTTTCCTTGGTGTGGTAAGGGTGGGAATTTGAGTAGTGTAAATACTGTATGTGGGTGGTAGGTCTTATGTGAACAGAAGTATTGAGGGTGTTCTTTCCTAAAGTGATGGACAAAGTTAACTGGACAACACGAATTAGTTCAGCTGTTGTAGGAATGTGTTGAGACTGGTTTAACCATGAGTCCATAACATTAAGATTTCATCCAAGAACCTTATCCAAAGTAGTATGGCAAGGGCTGAGTTTGTAGGAAATCATGTTTGAGCTTGCCTATAAACAGATTAGCATTAGAAGGTGCTATTCTCGTCCATCTCTAACACAAGAATCTTATTCCTTGACGTGAACACCACTTTAGAAAACAACACCCTCAATACTTCCGTTCACATAAAACGTACCAACCACGTGCACTTATTTACACTACTCAAGTTCCCACTCTTACCACACCAAGAGAGCGAGTCCTTTCTCCCTTACACTCAGAGGAGAACGCCTGAATTCCACTACCTCTGCTACTGAAATTTACAATCAACGCCTCCACGAAACAATAGTCAACCGTGGCTACCCATCTAACTTTGTAACCAAACAGATTCTCCTTGCATCCTCACCAGTGATTCCGTCAGACCCCCCTTGTATTTATCCCCCAAAGTCTCGACAACACCCCCTCAACTTCAAAATGTTTGCTGTGAAAATTCGATAGAAACCGTACAAAACTTCACTTACACCCTACCAATTTTTACTTTACACCCCCCCCAAACTTAAAATCCTGGTGGAAACCCTGATCCTCACACATTCAACCCACCCAAACTCCCAACCCGCCGGCATCCAAAACACCGTCACTCAACAAACCGGCTCTAATCATCTAGTTCCATCCTAAACTAAGTAAGGTCAAACACTCTCATTTCCACATTCTCCAACCTGACCCAGACATAAGATCAGTATTTCCCACCAAATCGATATTAGTTTTCAGCATCCACGTAATCTTAGTTCGTACGAATTCTTCCTCGCCACCACCTCAAACCGGCGCCTATGCATGCATGAGACCCAGGTGTAAGACCTGCTCCATTTTCATCACTTCTCCCACAGACACTATCAATACTGCTACTGACCGGTACACCCTAAATCCCAAGGGCACATACCACACCTCTAATGTTATATACATCCTAACCTGCGAGTTCTGTGATGCCTTTTATATGGAAGAAACAGGTGGTGCTCTGAATTTTCGTATTAACAACCATCGTCACTTTTGCACTATCAACAAACCCGATGCCCCAGTCTCCTTACACACAAAGTCCCACAACACCAATTTTGATCTATCTTTCCTGGTTGCCATAATCCACATTTTACCCCTTACGACCAGCACCTCAACACGTTGTCTGTGGGAGGGCGCCTTTATTCATGGTTTAAGCGCGAAAAAGTATCCTGGACTTATCCTTCAATAACTCTAATCGATTTTCTCAGCATTTTCAACATTTTTCCTTCCACAATCCTAACCCCAACGATGTACAGTTGTCAATTGTTCCACGCGCCATACAGCAGTCAACTGTTCTCCAAACAATGCGCCGTCCGCTACGTGTTGCTACTGTCGTCCTAGTCTTTTGTTCTATCCATGTGTGTGAATCTCTTTCTCTACAGCAAGTCTACGGTGTTAATACCGAAATATCGTAAGTACTCTACATATTAATGTTTAAGTGTGTATGTTCGCCTATGGAAGAATAGCTGTAAGTATATCCTTTTCTTCTTATCATAAATTTACCTTATCTATCTATCTACAGAGAGAGACAAACAGACAGACACACAGAGACTGTAATTCAGTGTTTAAATTGGATGAAAGTTCCTACTGGAACGGTATTATTATTAAAGAAAGGTAATTATTTCGTTATTGCGCTTTCCCCTTCCCCTATTTTAAATATTTTTCGAAATATTTCAAAATCTTAAATCATTAACAAGAGATTCTCGATCATAGTTTTGACAAATAACTAGGTAATATGATGTTACTGATTTCGAGGTGTTAGGAATTGTTGAGTAATATATCATCAAAGATTATGACATCATAATTTAATTGAAGGCTTATTAGTCACCAATGAACGATATCTTGAATCGATACCCATCGTATTTCGTAGTATCCCCATGAGAAAAACTCGACGGGCCTCCGGTGGCCCACCAACCATGAAGGCGGACCACCGGTGGCCCGCCGAATTTTCCTCATGGGGATATTGTAAGAACTTAGGAACTACGTTCTAAAACTTCTAATACTTCTATTAGATTTCGAAATATATTTAAAAAGTGGGGTGGAATCAAAAAGTTTAAAGGCACCCAATTTAAACTTCAGATGCAACGAACAATAGAGAAATTTGATTATGGACTCTGAATTAAAGGAAGAAAATGAAGAAAAATTATGTATAAAGAAAAAGGACCCCCCGTGTAGAGCAAAAAGAAGCCAAGAAAGGCTTATGGAATTCAACAACAATAGGAAAATTGAATTAGTTTACAACTGGATGAATAACAGCAATGCGAAATACACGGACACACATTTTGAAGCTCGTTCGGGCCACATTGCAGGCTCATCCCTATACTATTGTCATCATTATTATTACCTTACATTTTCGTTTTTTTTTTTTTTTCAGTATTTTCATATATTTTCTATTTTTCGTTAACCATGAATTATGTGTTTGAATTCCATGTAAATAGTAATGGTAGAAGTATGTGTATGTGATTTTATGCAAATAGTTATGTCCTTGTGTAATTCAAGTGTATTTTACCCTTTATTAACTTGTAGTTATTATTTTAGAAATTACCACGAAACTACAAAGTGCCTCATGTTTGTGGTATTACGGAAAGGAGAATCCAATAACGGTAGTAGCTAGGATTTTCCTGGAATCTGAAATTTGTAATTCAATTGTAATATAATGGGGATGGGTCTCTGGCGAGTATCCCTTTCCGATGTTCTGAAGAAGACTCCTTCGAAAAACAAAATCGAAGGAATTGGATTTAAGATGATTATGAATGACGTAACACTCTTCAGGACAGTCCAAAGTCTACTCGCACTCATGAAAGAATACAAAAATTTAGAAATTCAGGAAAACAACAGATACTGAAACAAGACGACACCAAAAAATAACAAGAAGGGACACCAGAGAACGAAACAGATGAAGATATAGGTAGGGTAGGCAGTGGCGATGAGACTGAAAGCCATAAGAAGAAAAGAAACAACTAGGAAAAGAAAGAAGAAAACAAGATGGAGAGCCTGGATACTTAGGCTCTGCAAGAGGAAAAAGGAAAGGAGACTTAGAAGATCCCACGGATAACGAAGTAGTCAGTGTTAAGGATAATATATTAAACAATGGATGTGTTGCAAATTTAGAAGATGATTATAGAAAGGAGGGAGAACTGAGAGAGAAACCAAAATTTGAACCTACTACACTTTATCAGAACCTGAATCTGGGCTACCCTGTCGAGATTAGAAGAACCAACCATCTTAACGGCGGCTCTAAGAATTATCGTTAGACACATGCACCAGCAAGGAAAGACTATAACCTTCCCAATTATAGAAGAGCTAACGGGATAACATCTGACCCCAAGGATCTTCTAGAACTAATTTACAAGGTTTTCGAAAGACGGGAGGAGTCTTCCAGTTGAAGAACGTATACCGGCAGTTCGTGATGGCGCACGGTAGGATAGAATTCAATCCATTAGAGAAGTTTCCAGCATGCTATGTCCACATTAGACAGCCTTAAATGATCTTAAAGGTAGTGCAGCTCAATGCGGATCGTCCTAGACATGCCTGCAGCGAGCTACGAATACTATGTGAAAACCAGAATGTGGACATAGCATGCATTCAGGAGCCATATACCAACAGAGGCAAGCTTCTGGGAATTCCGGCCGATGCAAGAATCGTGCTGCCGAGGGACTAGAACCTGGTGGTCGCTACTGTGATCTACGACAAAAATGTGGTTTGTAAAGAGGTAGAAACACTTAAAGCTAAAGACTGCTGGTATGTTATTGGGATCTTCTTCAACATTGTCGGAACCTTTGATAATCTGTGGTGGTCAGCTTTAATGGAAGAACTGAGAAAATTAAACATTCATCCCAAAATTTGGACAAATCATACAAAATTATTTTGAGAATAGACAAATAGAGGCAGGAACAGTGGATAGCATTGTAAGAAAAGAACCGACAAGAGGATGCCCTCAGGGATCGGTGTCTGGAAACGTTAAACAAGATGTATGAGGTGGCGTGTGGTTTGCTATGCGGACGATCTGTCGGTGATATTAAAGGGAAACAGTCGGAGTGGCACCGAAGAAAAAGCAAATATAATAACACGAAAATTGATTTCGTGGTGTGAGGATAATAAATTAAAAATTTCAGTAGAAAAGACTAAATACGTCTTATTCAAATGTATATTAAACAGATTAAGAAGACCAATGATTAAAATTAATAACAAATCAATTAAAAGAGAAGAGAATTTTAAATATCGTGGCATAATATTAGACGAACGACTGAATTTTAGGGAGCATATCAAATGAGCAACAAATAAAACTATAAAATTAACACATAAGTTGGTAAATATAGAAAACAACGACTTAAAGATAACCAATAAAATTAGTGAAAATGTACCACGACGTCATCATAAGGCCTATAATTGGCTACGGCACAAGCGTCTGGTGTCATCGTATGAACGACATCACACAAATGCACACAGTGAACAGAGCACAAAGAAGACAAATATTGCTAACAAAAGCGTACCGAACAACACCGGTCGAAGCACTACACGTCGCCAATTCGACACTGCTCAAGCACCTCCAGATCAAACAATTAGGGGCCATGTACTGGTTGAACAAAGAAAATTTGGGAAAAGTCAAGGACATTTTCAACGTCCAAATTGAAGACAAGCAACAAGTAACAGACGAAATAATCCGTGCATGGCAACAATTCTGGAATAATAGCACAAAGGCAAGACGACTCTATGCTTTCTTTCCGGATGTGGCTGAAATTATGGATATCGACACGGAGATTGATGGAGGATTGATACACTTTTTCACAGGACACGGACCATACACAAGGAAGTTAAAAGGCATGAATCTTGTGGAAAACAATATGTGCCAAAACTGTAACGGGGTGCCACCCCTGAGCACATAGTATGCGGTGCACAGAAACTGAACATCTAGTAGAAGACGAACGAAGACTGCTGGAGGGTATTGAAACCGCATAGAAGCAAGTTAAAAGACATGAATCTTGTGGAAGACAATTTGTGCCAAAACTGTAACGGAGTGCCACCCCTGAACACATAGTATTGCGATGCACAGAAACTGAACATCTAGTAGAAGACGAACGAAGACTCCTGGAGGGCATGGAAACCGCAGATGTTTTGCGAAGACCTGAACATGCGGTTTTCTTTGGAACTCACTAATAATATCTCATCATTCTACTGCAAAAAGTTTATTCAAGAGGAGAGAAGAGGGGGGGAGGCCGCGGATAGGAGTGGTACATAAAATAATAAACAAAAACAACATTAACAAGACCATGGAGAGCCGGAAGCACAGGTGAGGAAGACTGGTCAGCAAGATACACCATTTATCCGAGAGTCCGACCGTCCGAGAAATGGAATACGCGCGAAATTACATCGCGATTAAAACGAACTTAAACAATAAACAAACAGACAATATGAACGTAAACAAAACTGAAAACAACGTGAAATACAAACAATACAAATACAGTGAAGTGTGAATACGAGTATGTTGTTGGAATCCAGGAACAACTTCCGACAGAGTGTCTTGCTGCGGAAAACCTGCAGCAATTAACGCTCGTAAAATATCCTATCTTCTTTTGTTTTATGTGTAGTGGTGGTTAATAACGGAAATTAGACTGTAAGTAACAGTGTAAAAATAGTCTAAAACAGAGGATCCTTAGTGAAAACATTTCGGAATTCCGAAATGATTTTGCAAACAATATGGAAAATATTTCTTTTGTGATTGAGTGCTAAGTGTCTCAGTGTGGTGTGTGAGTGACCTTCCTAACCATGAGGAAACTACTGAGATTGGTATTCCGGCCTACCCGAGAGTGGAGCCCACTCTCAACCATGACTCGGGTGGGTACGGTGGACCAGACATAGAGCGGAGTATCATGGCGAAGAAGAAAACTTTCTCAGTATTAAGTTTTGAAATTTGTCACTAATAAGAAAATCTCTTCTCGTATCTTTACAGGCCATACTGTAGTCAATGTTTTTGTGTTGTCTTGTGATGTTCTGTTTTGTTCTATGTGTTAAATGTTCTTTTGTAAGAAATACAGAAATATTAAAAAAGAGAAAATATCCCCCCTCAATATTTAAACACAAGACCAGGATTACATTCAGGACGCCTGATCCAACAAAAGTCCCGCACCACCATAAGTCCAAGACGAAGAGAACAAAGGAACTTCTCAGACTGCCGGAACTCGGGTAATCCGACAATCTCTAGGCATAGCCTGTCCCAAATTGAGGGAAGCGAATAACTGCGTGTGACGCGTTTCCTCGGTAGCTCGCAGCTCAATTTGAGTAAAGAATGCTGAGAGACAGTGATGGAAGTTGAATCCCCCAAATAAAAAAAAAAAAAGTTACTGAATTCTATCCTGGGCAACCTCAAGCAAATTTTCAGCATGGGCATAGCATTACTATTTTTCACGGGAATAACTACGTACATGGTAAAAAGATCTCACAGTGTCTTAGTGGTATGGTTCCAGAATTACACGTACGCAGTGGCGCCCATTAATTTCGAAGGAGGTCATGCAAGCCGTATTTCAGCAGGACCCACCCTCCTTTAGGTTGACCCACACCCAAGAAGACAGTGTATTTTCCAATGCTGCATTTCTAGGCATTCTTTAATTTTAGAAAGGAAACGTATTTATTTTTAAGGCTCACAAAATTTATTCACAGCAGAAACAAAACAAAACAAAAACGAAAAAAAAACCAGTAAAATAGCTAGAGGTACACTGATTGGTACATTCGCCGCGTTTAAGCATACATCATAGTTCGTAATACTAACATTTTTGTTAGTAAAGAGAAAATAAAAATGTGAGTGGACACCAGACTGAATTGGCGCTGTATGACACACCACGTCGACCAGTTAGATATGTAGCAAAGGTGAACTTTAGGAGTACTCAACTTTGTAGCATTTCACATATCAGTGTTACTAAATAATCAGTTTTCTCGTAATCAATATTCTTTAAGAAGCAAACATGTCAACCACTTTTTTCATAATCAATGGAGATGTCCCTATTCGCTGACAATTATTGGCAAACTGTCCATTCGGTCCCTCCTATTCGCACTGCAGATATCAAATCAGTTTCAACTTAGAAAGTGACCTCTCAGTGGATACATTCGTTATTAAAGACCAACAGAAAACTTCAGAAGATAATTCAAGTTTAGGAAAACAGTTTTCAGTTTTAACTTGCAAAATATTTTATCAACCCTTGGGAAGGCTGCCAACATTGAAAGATTTACATTTCCTCAAATGTTATATGATGGGACATCATCACGAGAATTGGTAAAAATCCAAATACATCTGAATTTTTTTTAAAAAATTACCATACCCAAATTATATTAAAAGTCAGGGTGCAGCAAGTACTCAAAATTATCAATTATTTTATAATTCCCTATATGTTCAATATGCAAAGGTCGTTGTCCAAAGTCGTGAAATACATTGTTTGTTTCTGCCCCAAATTATGTACACATACACAAATTCTCACTTATTGTTTAAATAAACAAAGAATTAGGAAACACACTACGCGTACCTGTAGGAAGAGCTATGTGAAAGAGGAAAATAAACTGTTCATGAACAGTCAATAATATATTGAGATAGAAGTTCAATGAATAAATCTGATCTATATAATGAATTATCAATATCTTAAGAAAGTGGTTCTAATATTTTGAACCAAAGTTCATTTTGTGTTGGTAGACGACTCGTCTCCATCCATGTCCAAATCTACAATCGACTTTTTTTTGTGAAGGTTGGCTAGGTAGATCAACCCTTTTTCTTCTGGCTTTTTGCAGTTCGGAAAAATGGTTGGTCTACCTATCTTCACAGCGAAAAAAAGTTGAATGTAGATTTGGAAGTGGACAGCGAAAAGAGTGTAACTCTCATGTTGATGGGCTCATCCTGTCGAGTATTTGAGGAAATCTAAATCTTCCATCATTGGCAGCCTGCTCAAGAGTTTTCAATACGTGGAAAGCTAGAAACTGTTTTCCCAAACCTGCATTATGTTCTGAAGATTAGTATTGTCAGTAACGTGTTCACTGAGAGGTAATTTTATAATCTGAAATTCATTTGACATATACGATGAAGCGTCAGCGATTAGAGGGTTAGTTCGTCATCGCTAGCAAATGGAACATCTTCATTGTCTACGAAAACGTAGTTGATATGTTTGCTACTCATATGAAAGTGCTCAAGACAAATCTGAAAAAAGTTATATTCATTTCAGCCTTCATCAATGACCAAATATTTCATATAAATTGAGGTAAATGAAGCGAAACGAAACTTTCCACATCATTCTAGATCTTAAAAAGGTATTTTTGAGAGAGTAACAAACATGCATTTATTGCCGTTGCAGGTGGCGAGAGGACATATATATTGTACAGTTATTTTGTCTTTTACACTCATTCCTCTTCTTTATTTACAATTTAAAAATGAGGAAATTTGAGATATAACACCACCGCTTTAAACCTGTTTTAGTTACGAGTAAATTATATCGCCGTAGGGGGGCCAGAACTAGAATCAGAATACGGAGAAGGATGTAATGGGTTACCGCTGATGCAGAAAGCATCATTTTAATATATTCAATGCTGACACCACTGTGTTGCGTACTCTCTACTATGAACATTTATTCTTGTTGAAGTACTTTGGTTCAACAATATACAGAAGACAGCTTTCTGCTCATGTTTTGAAGCGCATCAGAGCTTGCTGAGTTTTTCTGTGCTGACTTCCAATTTGTTCTTCAGTTTCGACACTGTATTCTATCTTATCATGAGTGGCCGAAATTCTGGCCAGCTATTTTCTGTAGGGTGGGTGTTGCTGGGATTTTTTCTGTCCAATCTTTTACTGTGTTATTGTTCCAGGATTTGAATCAATCTTGTATGAACAGTACTCTTTTTGATATCCAATTGGATACATTTTCCACGTGGCTTTGGATTTCGTTGGGTTTAAGTGTTCTACTGTTGACCCTAATGTTGCAATTTTGTCTATTAAACTCTGAATGTCCTCGTTTGAACTGCTAACCGGTCTAATGAGGGGTAAAGGATTTACATAGTTTTTTTATACACTTGACGTTTTCAACTCTGAGCTGTTGCTCTTCAATATTTTTAGTATCTTAACCCCTTTTGTTTTCGTGCTTACACCTCAAGTTACAGCTGTGTACGCAGCATTTTTAATTTCTTATATGAGGATCCGCCAGTCCTATATTTTGCAATTCGAACTTGGCAGACTTACTAAAGTTCTGCTGCGTGGCTTCACTCTGAGTCGGTAAACTTGATAGTGAGGTCAATGAAGCCATTTTCATATCGTGCTAAGCATTGTCCCTTCGTAAGCTTTGAAAACAAGCTCTTATTTTGCGCATATGGATTTACGATATACTCGGTGATGGTGGTCATCTAGACCGCTGTAGACTTCGCTGTCTTCTCGCTGCTATTCTTCTTTTGCATCTATCTTACTTATCTTCCTCTTTACCGTGAACAACCGAGCGCAACGCCCTAATTTGACTTTTCGCGAGAGCAAAACAAATCTCAATATGTCTAAAAAATTATTTCTTATCAAAATTCTCTTTGCAAATATTCAAAATACGTACAAATCAGTCGTATGAAATATTTGTTTACACAACATATATAGATAAGGCAATGCTTTTTGAAATGCGTGGTTGTTTTAGAATATGACTCTTTTACGTTACAAAAGAAATTTAGAATGACTCAATTCAGAATCTGATAAGCATAGCTACTGAAAAGGGTGGCTTCCAGGTAATTAAATACATTTATAAGTTGGTTGAAATTTCTCAGATAAAATGAATTATTGCAGCAAAGTAAATTCTTATAGAAAAATGTAATATTCTACTATAACCATAATGGATCTGAGATCAGAAATTCTCAACATAAATGCGTATATTTACTCATTTGAAGGTGAGAAAATAGCATACAATTAAACTACTACTCCTACATAGCTACAATGACTAACCCAAAAGTATCTTAATATCGCTAACTCCCATCATAATCACCATACAGTACATAAATCACTTTTTCTCACTTTTAATATAATTGTTTTCTTAAATTGGTACATCTTTATCGAGAATATAACACAAAACTTTAATCATATCACTAAAATTGATAAAAACTACACTTCCTCAGTGCGTTATGTTCCGATCATTGGTTAGTAAAAGAACTATGTTATCTACTTTTAACTTAAAAATAAATGCTTCATTTTAGATAATATAGCTAACTGGAAGCTCACTTAACATTCTACTAATTACAGAAAATTAAGAAGCATTAACTTCGAAGAAAATATATCGAACTTTTAGTGCTGGAGTACATTCTCATATATATTCCACATGCCTCAATCGCAATCGAACTGATTTCAAAATTGGCGTCGATAGATGAACATTGGCACCACCTCCGTTAATATTCACCAGTCAGAGCGCAGTATATCGTCAATGACGTTTATTTGCTAAACCACATCTTTTATAGCTTGTAAGCTTTCGGTCACTTTGCATA
>JAGDQP010018317.1:26562-36775 GCA_022664845.1 Lepisma saccharinum
TTGAACTTAACTACTCTGAGATGAAGATGAAGTCTAATGCCAATTCTCAATTGTTTTTCCATGAAAAGATCCTGCCTGGCACATACAAATGATATAATACTAGCAACGCACGGCTCGCTGTTTCATTTCTGCCAAACAAACGGAGAAACAGTTGAATGTTCAACTTGCGCCATGCTGGGAATTAAAACCCACGTAAGCGGTGGCGCCAGTTCTGCCTCAAGTGGAATTTTATAACTCTATGAGTAACACACAGTTACTCTTGTGTTTGAGTAACCCATTACGAATCTAACGAGCAAACAAAGATTTCACTGAAGAAAACTTATACTTGTTTAAATGAGTAATTTATACATTATACTACCTTGTTCTATCTTTCTGCTATGTAGGCTACTCGATTAGAATATTGAAACATGGCAATTAAAACAGATCTTACAATATAGTATTTCCAGTGCGTAAATTAACGGGAGGATGAGGGAGAAATCCTCCCTGTGAAACTCTGTATGTGAACCTTCAATAAGAAAAGGATTTTTTTTTCCTAGATGTTTCACACTCAAAATTTTACGATAAGATTTTCTGTAGATACAATATGACATCTGTTCAGTGAGTGGTGTAAGAGATGATTGGAATAAATTATGTCAAGCCTTCAGTAAAGTACGGATATAAAGTCTCCAAGATAATTAACTCAAAGTTTCCGGGTAACTTTTTGTGTAGATCACATACATATACAATTGGATTGAAATCCGTCCAGTGATTTAAGAGTTGAAAGACGCGACAAACACAACCTCCGTATAAAACGTTCTTTCAGGTATCGATTCGACTCAGTAAAAAACGTATAAGAATAATAACAACCGCTACTTCTCAGATTTTGGTTAAGTAATTGTACCAGTTTCTCTGATATCTCAGAGTCACTAGTGTGAATAAAAATTTACTAGGCAATATCTTATAATGTCTTCAAATTGATGGTAGAAACAGAAAAAAATCGCAGTCCAGATAACATCGGAAAGATTAAAATAATTAAAAAAACAGAATTAACGGTCTTTAGGGAAGAATTTATGGACTTTCAAATTGTTAAATAACGTAAATTTTGCCAAATGTTAACAATGAAATTATTTAAGCATATACAAAAAAGTTCAGGCTAATTTAAACTTTTTTTTTTCAAGGAATGTAACAAATGCATGTAATTTTTCGTCGCGTGATTTAAAATGACCACAAGAGCCATTCCGTAAATGATCCTAAACGAATCAATCATTTTATGCATTATAGCCCAACTTTCGGCCAGTGACACTCTGAAAGTCATGCCGTCGTGTCCTACATAATGTGATCGGCAAAAAGTTGGTCAACATTATATTTCAAAACGTAAGACTTTTCTGCCTTCCACTTTGTTGATCATTTATGCAGTTTCGTGGAGGTTTCTGTCGAGCAGAAATATGTTTCTGTCTCTCATTTTGCCGAAACATCAAATATTTTGATACTGGAAGCTTTATTGATGAGATTAAGAAAATTAAAATAATTTGGGATTCATTATCAGAAGGATTAAGAAGTACATAAATAAAACTTTTAAGATGTAGACAATGGATTGAAATGTGTAATGTAAAGGGATCCCTAAAGCAGGCATTAATAGTAAGACACTTAAATATCTCAGATGTTTTTCCTATCTACCCACAATTATTTAAACTAGGGACGGCGAAATTTGTTTTTTTTTTTCTTTTTTATATTTGAGTTTCAGATGTGAATATTTCCTGATTTTAAAAAATGGAATAGTTTGAAAAGATTAGGAATACATTATAAAAAATTGTAGATTCCAGATTTTTAAATGCAGTAATAAAAATCTGGAGTTGTTTGCCTTCTCTTATCTAAAACTAATCTTTCTTCTTATATTATAGACTAACGTAAGATTGCAAATATTTTTCGTAAGAAGATCGGAGATCTTTAGTCTTGAACCAAAATTTAAATAGCTTGAATTTTACAGCACAGGAATCGGATGCTACTGATAAAAGAAGAAAAG
The DNA here is from genome assembly GCA_022664845.1 of Lepisma saccharinum. NCBI lineage: Eukaryota > Metazoa > Arthropoda > Insecta > Zygentoma > Lepismatidae > Lepisma > Lepisma saccharinum. The sequence goes on from JAGDQP010018317.1 coordinate 28,565, forward strand.
TTTTTTCGTCTTTATCTGCAAAATGAGCAAGAAGATCATTTCAACCTTAAATGAACAAAAACCACCTTTCAGCCTGTACAAGGAGCAGTTGGCAGAATTGATATCTACAAAACTGACGGCAGAAAAATCACATGTTTGCAAAAGTTGCAATTTGACCCATCGTTTACGTCGATTTATGAAATGAATATTTCTGCCATTGTAAATTGCGTGGCGAAAAACACATGCATAAAAGTGGTCATATGCTTGAGTTGTTTAGTCCGACGATAAACTTTTTAACTTAATGGGAAATTTCGCGTTATATGCTTAAATTAATTGAATTCTTAAAATTGGCGATGCTCGCGTTGTCTTGGGATTTGTAAAAGCATAAATTGGGCTCAAAAGAGTAGTTATCTGTGTGTTAATGTTATTTTCTTACATATTTTCACGTTTCCCTTATTTCAGACAAGTTCTAGGAGCAACATGAGAAATTGGCTCACTAAAAATAAATTCTTGTTTCCAAATGTTTAAAAATCTCTTAGTGTTTAAACTAATTTTCTTAATATGACACACAGGCATATTTAGTGCTTTCTTTTTCAGCTTATCCCTTTGAGAACCATGCTCTACCTTTTCTTACCATGCTCTTTGATACGTTGCACGTTGACTACTCTGAGTAGAATTGTAGCTTTGTTTCTGGATTCTGCATTGACTGCGATGTGAATGAAAGATGTTTTCCAGCTAACATTTCCTCCTTAACATACTTTGCACCTTCATTTTTGAAATCACTATGTACCGTTGCATTAAATGCTGCAAAATTACAGAACCAGTTACTCTCAATTATCAAGTGTCCAATGTTTCGTAAGTATTGGCATCTTACAATCTTCGACCAACGCATTTCGAATCCGCCAATACCATTTCTGTATGTGCTTCAGGAGTGTCCTACGAGTCAAGGAAGTTGAAAGGTAGGGCATCTTTTGCTTATACATGAAGTCAGTACACTTCCAGAGTACGCCTATATTTTCTTTCCTCTTCTCTTCTATTCTCCTCTTCTTTCTTCTTTTCTCTTCTCCTCCTGCAACCTGACCCCCACTCTACAGACCCACCCACCCCAAATCAGGTCATGCAATTGCATGACCTGCCTATATGGCGTGGGCGCCTCTGCACGTACGTATCATTGTAAATCTCTTTAGAAACCATTTCTTTAATTTCACTATACGTCACTTCAATTAGGTATAAAGTAGGACATGGCAATTTCGCGATGCTAAGTTTCAACATTTAAAAATATAGTGAAAATAATTTGCACTATGCGATAGTGAGATATTTTATTTATCAATATAATTATCTATGAAGACTTGAACACAATTATTAATGGCTACGAGGAAGAAAAGGAAAGCTTCGCAAGAAGTGAAATTGCAAACATCATGCAGGCAATTTCACCGGTTTGTTTTCGAAGATGTTTGCAAATACCAAATAGAAATATAATGTGTATTACACTCCGTGTATGTTACTTTAACACTGATTAATGAACTAGAAACAACTATTTGAGCAGTTATTATGAAATATTTAAGTTTGATATTAATTTTTACTTTCATGTATTGGCAGAATACTTTAAAATGAAGAAAACCTTGCTCAAGAAAAGTACTGTTGATAAAATATTGAAAATCGTATTTTCTAGATTATTCGCCATACTATCTGTTCAAACTAATAAAGCACTCCAACTAAAATAATTATAAATTATCTTTCATAGTAAAAATGGATCTTCTTTTCACATGGCGAAATTGTACGCACTAACGCATTTCCAAACCGTGGGGTGAACACCAGTAACACAGACAATTCACACAGGAAGGAAGTACCTATTGTGTATGATGCACAATACCTTCAATATTCCTGTTGAACTATGTGGAACAAGAATCAAATTATTAATAATTAGGAGATTCACATCTACTAACCGCAACATAAGTTAGATGAATCCTGTGTTTTTCCTCACCACTGACTACACCACGCATGCGTATTACCGAGAAATATGGAAGTATAAGGAAAAAAATCTTGTACGATGTTTGACTATCGCCGTCATCTACCTTAGTTCTTGGTTCTTATTCAGTAGATCTATTTACAAATGTCATTGTAACGTAAGGCACTTTGTTCTTGAGTAGTTTCCACATTGAATGATACACACCATTTTCAACCTTAGATGAGCTGCTCATACATGCACTGCTTGTAGCCGCTCTTCTTCCCTTCGATAACCAGATTTTAACATATGCGCAGGATTCCACATTTTCACTGGAGGACCTACTATTGATATGAACATCAGATCATATAAATGTTTTACCCTATTTCTAATGTACGTTAATACTAGATTCATTTGACTGAAACAGAATCTGCTGTGCTCACGGGTAAAGTATTTACTGCGCTTACTAATTTCACTAGTTGCTTGGGAATTTCTCGATCGCACTTCTGTCTGTACATCACAAAATTAAACACACATCATCGGAAGCCAGTTTAAATCGTTTAGCTAAAGACTTAACTTCACTTTCTCTGTATCTCACATTACCAGATGAATTCCAAATGTCTGAGTCTAAGACAGATATTTCATCCAGCAGTTGAACGCAAGTTGCTCGACTTGCCTCTATTACCTCTGCCTTTGCTCGAGACCCGATCATTCCGTGCATTCTTCATTGAAGTTCATCCACTAGAGCTTGAATAAACTGGTTAGGATTTATTATGACTCTCTCATCCATTACATATTCAACTCCTTTGAAGAGCACAGTCTGACTGGCAGAGACAGCAGATAGGTAATATGATCCTGGATATGTCTTCAGGCTCGTGATACTGGTCATATATTTTTCTATTAATCTGTGCGTTTCGGGAAGGGATATATTGCTACTTTGAAGAAGTAACGTTAAATTTTTCATTTCTTCCAAAGTATCGCACATAAGGGCAAGGTTTTTAATAAATCCTGTAGATGACAATTTCTTTGCTAAACCCTCAAATCTCGCTTGTTCACGCTAATCTCTAGACGCGTCTACTGAAGCTTTAAGAAAATATGAATGCAGCGCTCGAAAGTCATTGAATACCGCAGACACTGTACGCCAGCTGGACGCAACCAACCGACCGACAGCACTCTTCTATTTTTCTCAATGCTACTTCACACTGAACAATGCACGATTGTAGCTAACGCTGTTTTTTCGGATATTGGCTGTAAATTGCGTACAGAGAATCAATGAAATGTTTGAAGTGATTTTTACCTGCTACAGATTCAGCCTCGTTACCAACCGCAAGTTTCAGGCGATAGCTCATACCATGCCATAAAATTAAATCTGGAAATTGTTTTAATAAATGGTACACACACCAGCCTTTGAGCTCAACATGACACTACACCCGTCTGTACACACTCCCACCCAGTGTTTAGCTAACGAATGTTTGCTGAAGCAATATTTCTCCAAGGTATTTAACACTGCTTCAACAATAGCCTTACTAGTTGTTTCTAACGAGGGAACATTCCCAACTGATCAGCCGATATTACATGAAATATTTTTTTCTCACTAGGTTTTAACCTGTAATGTACGAAAATGACATCCATAGACCCAAGCTTTTTGAAAAAATTGAACAGGATTTTTTTAAAATATCGATTAGTGCCTTTTTGTATCTTGTAAGGAATAATAAGCCCACCAAAATTGCCAACACATTGAGCACATATTGTAAGACGCCAAATTGTAACTTCTAGGACTTTTATCTCCTAAACAAATAACCGTAGGTGTAAAATGTCTTCATATCTGAATTTCTGGGAACAAGCTAGCCTAAAATGATATGTCACATGGTCTTCCTATTTAAAACTCTCGAGCTGAATCCAAGATGGCGGCTCTCAAGATGGCGATCATGATTCTCATACCACCTCCAGATGTAGTCCTTTACCTATTGTAGCACCACAGGCATTGTCGCAGGTAGTCACCTAAGTAGGGAATGCAATCCCGACAGGATGTTATACTTGGGGGGTCTTAGTGGATGGATATCTTAGCAAAATTGCTCATTGTTTCAACAAGAATTCCCAGCAGTTTAGAATCACCATAAATTTCAACTTGGGAGTTTTTGAAGCAAATAATAATACAAAAATACTAACTGGTAAAGAAACTCTCCATTACCTGCTGGGAGCCTAAAGCCTCGGATAAAAGCCGAGTAGTTGTTCGGGTCCCATTTTAAGCTGTAGGTCCTGTCTCTATATAACCTCGCTAATAATAATAATAATACCGCTTATCCGAGTGGTTAGCGCTATTGTCTACGGTGCACATGGTTCCTGGCTCGATTTCCGGTATGGGTTCTAAAAAATTTCGGTGTTGACCCAGAATCGTGAGGACAATTGGGGAGCTTTCATTAAGATACAAGTTACATAACGAATTTGTCAAATATTTCTTTAAGGCTTTCTATCAGAACTAACTATGGAAAAGTCCAAATAACTCTTGAGAATTTTATTTCTGATGAAGTTTTGACTGACTATTAACAGCTAGCATAGAACGGGACTGACTTTCTAGAAATAGCTCGAAGTGGCCAAAACATCCAGTCATAATTCACTTCAAGTGAAATAAGTTTTTTAATATGTGAAATTGATTATACTTATCTAATGTATTATTATTATTAAAAGGAACACTTGCATGTTGAAATCTCACTTCCATAATGTAAAGCAGTCAATAATATTTGTACGATGTGAGACAATTCAAAATAATGTAGTGTCCTTTTCACAAGCAATCACTTTTTGTCAAAAAGAAAAATTTGGGATTTATAGATAACCTAAACGAGTTTTCTCAAGCGTATCAATGTCACTTCAATATGGCGGACGAAATATCCACTGTGTTTGTAACGTTTGGTTTACAGAAGTGGCGGTGGTTCTCTTGTCTATGGCAATTTTGAGAACTAAAGCAAAGGGACGAAACTTGCACAAGTCCTAAATTGCAGAAGTCCTAAATTGCAGAGTCCTAAATGTCAGAAGTCCTAAATGTCAGAAGTCCTAAATTGCAGAAGTCGTAAATTCCAGAATTCCTAAATTGCACATGTCCCAAATTCCAGAAGTCCTAAATTGTAGAAGTCCTAAAGACAAGAAGACAGTTCTTTGGATTTTACATAAGTCCTAAATTGCACAAGTCCTAAAGTTTAGGACTTGTGAAAGTTTTTTTAGGACTTCTGTAATTTAGGACCTATGGACGTTACCCTTCAAATTGGCAAAGTCATACATTTTTCTACCGTAATGTCAATTTTCACATTAATTGATTCAAAAATATAACTTCTTCCTTTGTGTCCCTACTAAAAATATTTATCGAGAATTTCTTTTAAGTGATTTTCGGAAGGGGGGCTCTAACCTCATATAAGTGACTGGCACATGCTAGGAGCATCGGAGCATTAATTCTGTGACTTTTGTGATTAATCTAGCGTTGTCTGGCATTCCGAAAATAAAATATTGGTATTTTGTTACACACCACCTACCCCCTTAATACGCCCCTTGTCCTCCAAAGGGGTGACCTTACCAATAATAATGTTCGAGATACCTGTACTAGCATTGCGGATGAGTGTTACTGAATTTTGTAACTTTTAATACTCATTTGTCTAAAAATCCTTATAAATATATTTTTTAGAGGAAACTGCTTCCAAAATTTAACATTGAATCTCCCATAAGGAAAATTAACTTTTGTATTTACGCCCTCTTAAGGGGGCTAAAAAGTAATTTTCTGTAATTTAACTGAAAAGTTTGAAAAATTCAGACATTTTTCAATAAGAATCCCAAATTTCATATCAATAGCGTGAAAACTTCATGTCCTCCCAGTGATCTAGAAAATAACACGAATTATGGAACAGTCTGTATATTTAAAACCTCCATAAGCATATGCTGTAAATACTAGCAAGTAATGGAAACGTATGTACATTATTTATTTATCTAGCCGGTAATATAGCTATTAATTAAGATATAATATACTCTGTAATCCTTATTATACTTTCGGTAACTTTTTCCTATTTTTACTACACAACCCCTAAATGCTTCACTAATCTCCCAATCAAATAACTCTTTATTTATTAAAAAAAAAAAAATGAAATGCCTGAATAAAGGATTATCGTAATAGGATAAATAATGTATAAACATATACTTTCGTTACTAACTTGTGAAAATTACTTGAAAGAATTAAACTCTCCCCTTCAACACCAAAAGTTAACAAGCACTTTACATTAAAGTATATAAAAGAAAGATAAGATAATAAAGCTAATGGGCTCATACCCCGCTAATGAAGGTTTCAAAATTAACCCTTCTCTTTTTAATGCTGAAACATTAATATTCATAATAATATTCATTATAGGGTCACTAGTTTCTGTATCATCAACCTCATGATACGGAGCTCGGATAGGATTAGAAATTAACCTCCTATCCTTTATCCCTCTAACCTCAAAAACCAATAATCAACGAATAACCGAATCTGCGGTAAAGTATTTTCTGGTACAAGCCTTAGCCTCAATAATTCTTCTCCTAGCCATAGTAACACTATCATTTCACAAACATTTACTAACAAATATTGGCAACTTAGTTATAACAGCTTCTTTAGCTCTCAAATTAGGAGCAGCCCCCTTACATTTTTGACTAGTAGAAGTAATAGAAGGCATGAATTGAATAAACTATCTATTACTGATAAGATGACATAAACTAACCCCACTCGCCCTTATGTCATACACAACAACCGTTTCCCATCCCATATTCTTATTCATCCTCTCATCAGTAACAATTGGAGCCATCCGGGGACTTAATCAAACATCTCTACGAAAAATTATAGCCTTTTCCTCGATCGCTCATACAGGCTGATTCCTAAGAGCAATCTTATCTGACAACACAAGATGATTATTATATTTCATTCTTTACACTATTCTCATCACCGCAACCACCTTAATCTTCTCGCTAACCAAAATTTACTACCTAAACCAAGTCTTTTCCTATAAAATTAACCCTATCACAAAACTTGCGATCTTCACTAGTATTCTTTCGCTAGGATGACTTCCCCCGTTTTTAGGCTTTCTACCGAAATGAATTATCATTACAAATATAACCCAAATACTATTTATTGTCCCTCTCCTAATTATAATTGTAATAGCTCTAATTACTTTATATTATTACTTACGCATTACATATTCCGCATTCATTTTAACCCACACAATCCAAACCTGAACAAAAACAACCCACTCAAAATGACAGGAAATATTCAGACTAATAACTGTTTCTATTACCTTAGTAGGCCTTTTAATATCCCCATAAGTCACTTTCGCCTTGGAATGAAACACTGTCGAGCTGTGCCGTCACCTCTCACACTGCAGCACGCATTACCAGAGACGTATTTAGGGGTCAGGACTTCCGAATTTTTTTCTTGTAAAATCCATATAATTTTGCCTATTTCAAAAACAAACAAATAATGAATTTCGGGGGTCAAGCCAGACCACCTAAATATGTACGTTTCTGGCGAGGCGTGCTGTGGTGTGCGAGGTGATGCTATAACTTAGGAGTGTTTCATTCCAGGACAAAAGGGAAGTTTTTTTTATTCATTTGTGTGACCTTTGGAGTCGGGAACAAATAATACGTAAAAATAAACAAGGCAAGACTGAACCACGTTCTTCGACTTCCACTTTCTATTTCTGATTAACCAGGAAGGTGGAAGAAGTGTAAAAGTCATCCCCTGTCGTCTCGGTGCACTTCTTTCCAAGAGGCTTTGCCTTCTTATCACTAATAATGACTAGTTCAAATTTAAATGTTCGGCAGTAAATCCTTACTTATATAATAATTCTATTTATTATTTTTTTAAATTTATTTTTGTTGTTACATTTATATTTTGGAACAGTAAAAATTAAAACCTTTGGATTTGTTTTGTAAACTGTGTAGTTGAATTATGCAATCAAACAAATTTAAATTTAAAGAACATTTTGAGAAGAACATTTCTAAACCAAATTAACCGATTCCGGTGAACAATACAGTTTAGTATTATTAAAAGCATTCAGTAATCGTGAAATTCCCTATTTATAGAGCTTCTTCTTTACTAACAATTCTTATTCACAATCAAGAAATAAAAATGTTTCCACATTTTGTAAAAACATGAAAAGTCTCCTTTTACTTCTTTCATGTTGAAGTTTATTAACAATATCTATACTTATATTGTATCTTTCTAACTTCTCGAATAATAATAATAATAATAATAATAATAATAATAATAATAATAATAA
>JAGDQP010018318.1:0-36775 GCA_022664845.1 Lepisma saccharinum
ATTTTCTTTCTTTCAGATATTTGCTACGATTCCAAACCTACAGAAAATATGTTCTTCTGAAGAAATATTGATGGACGAAACCTTTAAAGTGTTACCTCCATTGTTTAAGCAATTGTACACTATTCATGGCAAGTACATAGACCAGTATTATCCCTTTGAAGAAGGAAACTACATATACCCGCATGTTGGAGATCATTCAGCACAAACCTGAAGAGAATAACTTGACATTTTCTCCGAAAAAAAAAAAGTGACTCTTGATTTTGAGAAAGCAGTGATAAGTAGTGTATCTTCTGTGTTTCCTAACGCAAAGATTCAAGGTTGTTTATTTCATTATTCACAATGTATATGGAGAAAAGTTCAACAATTAGGACTAACACAGGCAAAAAAAATGACGCTGGAGTAAGGAAATGGATAAGAAGACCTGCTGCCCTTCCACTGCTTCCAGAAGAAAATGTACACGATGCCTTCATTAATATTATGGAAAGTGCACCTGATGTCATTGCAGCAGAACCATATGGTGGAAACATGGCTTGACGACAGCGAAGCACAATTTCCTCCGTACGTATTTGTAATCCATTTATTCTTTTATAATCTACAGAGGGTTGGCACTCAAAGTTAAATAGAAGTGCTGGGAATCCTCACCTCAATAGGCTAAATGAGTTACTGAAGCAGGAGCAATCAGAAAATGAAGCTTTGATGGCTAAGCTTTTTAGCAGGACATGCTGCAAGACACCAGAAATATAAGTGGAGACAATTAAACATTCGCCTGCGTACTTTGAAATGCAGACTGAGTGGTAAACAGATTTCGCTAATGCAATACTTAGATGCCGTTGCTCATTGTATACACATGGAAGATAAATAGCATCTTGTATAGCTTTTCTGTACTTCTTGTAGTTAATGTACTTATTTTGTTATATGAATAAACAAATCAAATTGTATCTGTGAATGTATTTGCAAGCCTACCAACATAAAGTTTGTAAGGCGAAACGGGAAAATGCACATCGAGATTTCCCGTTGCGCCTTACATCAAGATGGAAAGTTGTAAGAGGTTTTACATGCAAATTTCATTGCTAGAGGTTATAAGGTGAAACGGGAAAAGGAGAACAGTGTGCAGGAATCAAATTTCGTTAACATGAAAACTGTAAGAAACTGAAATATCTCTTTTTATAACTGAAACATAAAGGCCACTTCACTCTATCACCATACTAAATTTGGAGGGAATAGTTCCAAGTCATTCTTATGTAATAGGTGAAAATGTATTTTTATTTTCTTAAAGTGCCGTTAATCATAGACAGCTTACGACTTTTCGGTACTCTCAAATCTTTTAAACTTTCTCGAGCATATCTACTACAACTCTCCAAAAATTAGAGAAACATATCGGTCCAGAAATCATAACGAAATATTATTTCACAAAAAGTACAAAATAAACGCTTAGAGCTTCAATAAATTGTTGGGTTATGGTTGGTTGCTTGGTACATTGGTTGGTACATGTATATGGGTACATAGATAGATAGATAGACAGACACATAGATAGATAGATAGATAAATAGATAGATAGATAGAGAAGTTTTATTTTCCGGCTAAAATTATTATTATTCATGTTAAATACGTTTGTGTTTTGTTATGTTTAATATATACACAATTGTTGTAATATTTAAGACTAAGATCGCTTTGTTCCAATACTTTTGTCTGCCACTGTAGGATAGGTATTGGCAAAAAGGACAAGATTACCATTGAAAACTACAAAAAAATACGATATTAAATACTCAGATGTTTGTGTTTGAAAATCTCTGTATAAGCACATGTTTCATTACACATAATGGAGACCAAAAATTGAAGTAGCCTTTTTGTACACATGCAAACAAAGGTTGTGTCTTTAAGTCTTATGACCAAGTCATCAAAACAGGAAAAAAAAAAAAAAGTTTCCAATCCCCCCCCCTCTTAAACTGGAGGATATTGTTGACATTGAAGCTCCGAGAAAGTTTGGTTTACTTCAGAAACTTTTGAGTCCAAGGATCTCTATCTAAAAGTCAAACTATGAAACGTACTTTATTTTCTGAGGATGCCTCTAATGTAATTTTCTTGAGTCATCGAGTGAAGTCCTATGGGTAATTTCACTTTAATCAATTCAGTTAACAGCCGAAATGTGGAAAATGGAAGAAAAAAAATATTCTTTTTTCCTTATATCTGTCAGTATAGGGAACAAGATTGGAACTTACTAGGAAACGTCTTCTATTCTCTAATGTGTTGTATGAAAAGTTCGCTATATTCTTCATTGGTGTTAGAATTAGCCTGTTCCTTTTTCTTTTGTATCTCGATGGTTATTTCTGTTAGATTACTGGTGCCCTGGCCTCGTGCTGATTTTTTTATATATGCCTTTGCTTCCTGAGGTTGTCCGGATCGATATAACATCAATGTGGATAGCCCCCACAGAACGACATGTGAGGCATCAACCAGAGAGAGATTGAGAGAGAGAGAGAAACTCAACCTCATTCACTACATCTGTGTCCAGCAAACGGTCCCACTACCAATTCATCGCACCGCTGGGTAACAGCGAAATCGCAGCGATGAAATCGCTTGCACCAAGGGGAATACCTCCTTTACACACACGCGCCAATCAGGAATAGAGACACAAACATATATAAACAAACATACACACACACACACACACACACACACAGAGGAATAAAAGAATCACACACATATACATACACATACACTGAAAAAAAAATAGACAATGTCAATCTAACCTTTTTCCTCCTGGCATCACTAGCGTGGATTGTTTGTTTGTTTGTACACTGGCGTTTGTTTCTAATGGTTGAATGGGTTTTCTGATATCGCGTATGGTTTACTATGCGAATCCCTTCACATTCACCTACTGCATCAATTAGATTATGTGCATAGATAGGTTTCTATTGTGTGATTGTAATAGAGAGGAATTGATTTGATAGAAAGAAAAAAAATACGATCAATTTTGTGTTTCCGGTGTGTTAACTTCTTTACTTTTACGCAGCGTCACGATCTAAAAAAAAAAAAGTTCCCAAAGCTGTATACCTACAAGACAATTTCAAGAAAACGAACATTCGAATTAGCAGTAGCTTGTTTTTTCTATCTTAAGGAAGAGATTGAATGATTTCAATGTTTATTCTATCTAATTCGTATTAACGATTTCTACATACACTGTAAAAAATACACTTAGTATACACTGTGAACGAATAACATTTTTAACAGTAATTATGCAACATTAAGTGCTTAAAAAGTGTTCAGTACTCATCAAAATGAGAAAAACGATCAGCTTCACATATTGTTTTACCCCATTACAAGTATCTTAAATAACATATGTACAAATGTGTTAAATAATTGTATTACTTTTTTTAGAGTCTAATGCAGCAACGTCCAACCTATGGCCAGCGCCACATCATATGCTGCCCGAGAGTCTTTTAAGTTGAACCTCTTAAACTTGCTGACGTCAATCACCTCCTCATATTTATTTGAAACGAATTTTTCATCTTTTATTCATTATTTAAAAACTATCCACCAGCTTATGTAGAAATGGCAAGCCCAATAATCACACTAGTTCAATGTACATAAAACATTTATTTTTTTTTAATTTTGGCGTATTATTAATTAGCGTAATTTAGTTTATATCACAACACAGTCAGGGATTAAGTTCTAAGCCGATCGGTGGGAGGGCTCTCATCCATATATTGTTTCTAACAAGTAATTCGTAATTGACCAAATATTACCACATAATTGTCGACAGATGTTTTGTGTGCATAGTGTAATATAGAGAAACACAAGATCCATGACGTGCGATAAAAGTGGTGGTTCCGACCCAGCTCTCCCCAGAAAATCGGTGGGTGAGCTTATCCCTCCCAAGCTCACCCTGAATTTAATCCCTGGACACAGTTAATTTCTGTTGTAATAGTGTACTAAATTAACATCTCGCGAAATTTTAATTTAATTTAATTAACTTAACTGTTTCCCCAACGTTTAATAACTTTCGGGTAGGTGTGCAACCTTAATACGATTCAGAAACACTTCGTTAAAGAGTGCGAAGAGAAGTATGTATTGTGTAAAGAAAGATGGTAAATACTGCAATAAATATAATCACTTAATTAATCACAAAATTTACCCTATAATATCAGCAATAGATGTCACCACCTACGCAAAATAACAGAGAAGAATAAATATTTTAAGCTAAAACTGTGGAAAATGTGTGTTTCAAAGCAAATAATGTGGTTCATCTCTTTCGAAATACAACGATCTGACAATCTTATTTAAAGTGTTGTGTTCTTCAAATTGTACTACCTCTATTTATTATTAGATAATTGTTTTCCCTAGTGATGATAAACTTCATATAGAAAGCACAGAATATGAACTACGAACGATGTAATAGTGCTAGTAGCAAAAAGTAAATTTTTCATAATTCGTAAAGCTGTGCTGAGCAGCTATTCCTCAGATGGTAGATTTCTTACTTCGTACTCCAAATGTCTTGGAATCGATCCCAGCGACCAGCCATCTTGACAGAGTTTTTAATGATTTCTCCTCAGTTACATCAGGCCAATTCCAGAATGGCACATTCTAATTAAGTCCTGGCCAACCTACCTCCTTGCATCCTCTCCCATCCTGGCTTGAATTAAATATACCCAAAGGCCATAAACAATTCAATTTAATTTATAACTAGGGTCAGTAGAATTTATTGAATAAATGTGTTTATAGTTCGATAGTAAAAGTGTTAAAAAGCATACAAGTGTAAATTTCTTGAGTAGCTAAAATTTATATATAATTGTTGCCAATGAAGTTTTAAATATTTAGACATAAAGCTTGCACGAATGCCCTTGCGATCATGCGGTTCGTATTTTTTTCCGCTAGATGGCAAACTATGTTCGTAAATTTGCTACCACCTATTGAGGATTGAGTGTATTACATTCTAACATTCTCCGTGCTACGCGAGATTTTTGAAGACGAATTCTATTTTATTTATTATTTAGGCATTATATTCGTGAATGAATGAAGAAAAATGATATAATTTGATGAGTAGGGCTCCGAATTCGTGGATGGAAGCAAAAATCTCTAAATTTTACGAGTCCATGTGATTTTTTGAGTGTTTAAAATTTTCGCGAGTCGCGAAATTCTACTGTCATCATTTATAACTTCATCCTGCGCTTATTTTATCTCGATAACAAAGCAGATTTTCGCTATCGATGAGAGCAATCTTCTCCCAAGTATGCCTTTATTATTTGGAATAACCTTGTATATCTTAATGTCAATCGACAACAGCAACTAGGTTGGACTTCTCCGGTACAATGTCTCGTTAAATAAAGAAGTTTTAGATGTCACATAATGAAAATAAAACACCACAATAATGCAAATTGCAGTACATTGTTTTCGTTTATCAATACCTAACCCTTTTAGACAATTTATGTGTTTATTTTTCTCTCTGCTATGGCAACCGAACGCTACACAGACATATTGCAAACATACCAACCTATTTTTTTGTTTGATACAATGCCTGAATATCCACTGAAAACAAATTAATGGGATTGTTAGTCCCTCTATGCTCTGTCCTTGACTGGGATGTATGTTTTTTCATTCATCAAGTCTCTTCTCGGCACATACCATCTACGAATGGTAAACGCAGAGGGAACGATGCTTTTAATTTTGCCCTTGCGTTTTACACGTGTAATCCAACTAAAATGAATGGGCAAGCTACTCTATCAAACAGAGTCTACTGTGACATTTTTAAAGTACAAAACAGCTCACAGTATTTCCATTAGATATGTTGTTGTTTTTTTTTAAAAAAAGAGAGGCTTGTTATATACAGTGGAAGTTTTTAATACAGAGATCATTGTTGAAGATGTATATACGTCCAGAGTCTAATAAAAATGAACGTTGTTTTTGGCATATATTGTACATTTTCACGCAATGCAGCGCCGATATTCAGTATGTGGTACGTTTAGAGTTGAAATGTGTTAGCTTAAAAGGCATAAGGTTTTACAGTTATAATCATAGGATTAGTTAAAACCATTTTTGCAGTAACGTTTATCAGGACTGTAATAATTGGTATAGTTAAAACCACAAAGTAAAATATAATCAGTTTTATATTTACGTTATAACAGTTGTCGTGTTGTTGTTATATCCTACTTCTAGGATCAGTGGAAGCTAGAATTAATGTGTGTGTCCACAAAACTGATTGTTCTGGTTTCATTAGTATTTTCCTCGGGCCGACCACTCGTTACCCAGACCACCTCCAAATAAACAACAACAAAAAAATCTGTTAGTTCTTCTGTCTGTCTAAAACGGAGGATACCCCTTAAATCAAAACAGAAAAAGAGAAAAACTTGTTTCAGATTTCAACTCGATAATTTCAGACGTGTTATTGATTTTGTGAGACTGAAACTGCCAGGACCTTTCCCATTTGCTTAATTTTCTCTTATTTCAAGAATTCACGCGTGCGCACTTGAATGAAAGCAACTAAGGAGAAACTGATTTCAGATTTAAGTTCAGTGCCTTTAATTTTTTTTTGAGGGGGCAGGCAACGTTTTATTCATTCTGGACTCTAAAACTGACAGGTTCTTTTCGTCTTCTTAGCGTTCTCTATTTTAAGAATTGACGTTAGCGCCTAAATGAAAGCACACACAAAGAAACTGATTTCAGATATACGTAGAATCAGCGACTTCCGCTTTATAAGTATGTATTTAATCTGCTCACTCTAAAAGTGACAGGTCCTCTTCGTCTGGTTAGATTTTCTCCTTTTGAACTATTAATGCTAATTTCACTGCACGAAAATCATTTCGTTGTCGTTGGGTCCAACGTATGTTCATATTATAAACTTACCTTAATACTTATTAAACTGATAAAAACAATATGGCTAATAAGAATTACTATAATTTGTGCACTCAGCGCCAAAAGTTTGTACTTAATCGTAAAAGGCTTCCATAAATAGCTTTGGAATGGATAAACCGATCTGAATATAGTTTTCTGTAACTCACAAGAAAATCACACTTTTTTCAAGGAACAGCAAACTCTACTCAAATCGGTGTAATCATTCCCAAGTTATACGAAGAAGAAATTTTACGTCTGGGTACAAACTTTTGGTCCTGACTGTACAATCTTTTTCTACGTTATTAATTCAACTGTTTCTGGAGACAAATTTACACTGCGAAAACAGTAGATTATACTAACCTTAAGTGTTGTATTCGTCTGTTCCTGTAATTCTCTTATTTTGTGTTCAGGAAAGTGTACCAGAAACGGGAAAAGGGAGGGATTTGTAAGGTCTTTCTTCAAGGGAAATTGTGAACGCATTTTGTGCGCATAATGTTTTCAGATTATTTATTTAAACACTTCTAATATGCATTCTGTTCGATATATGTCCTAGTAAATTCCGTTCCAATAATATTTTATGTTGAACTTTTTATTTTTGATAAATAGGGAAAAAGTGATAAATTACTGTTCTTTGTAGTTTAATCGCTTAAACTAAATTGTCGTTAGGGCTAGTAACGCTCCATCCCCACTCCCGTCTGGCTTTCGTTTCTTTCCTAACCTACCAGAACTCATGGGTGGATTTTTGGGGGGATATTTCCCCCCAGTCATTTCAGAATGACTTTAAATGCTTCATTCTAAACGATAGCTTTGGAATTTGCTAACACTATAATAATAAATATTGCCCCCCTTCCCCAGGTTTTCTCTTCTAAATCCGCCCATTCTAGAACTACTGATTGATTCGTTTTAGCTTTTGTGAACAAGAAAAGTGTACAAAACATAGGATCTATACTAAAACAAGTGTTTAATTAATGGTGTTGAAACTACTGAAAAGGTCTAGACGAGATCAACAGCTGATTGATTTTAAATGTAGATATTTTCGTGATACAGGTAAGTTCGTGATATTTCTTAATAATGAAAAACACTACATTGCCTATTGCATTGAGATCTCAAAAAATGTGTTTTCATAGTTCTTATTAAGCCCGCAGGAGGACACTGTTAATCTGGTTTATTTTTGCTTGGAAATGTGACGGCACGAGAAAGTAAGCTTTATTGGGCGTTTCCTCTTGTTGTAAGGATTATGTATTATCTTTGTACGAAACTGAACATTGAGCGTAAGTATACAATACATACATTAAAACATACTGACAATTCCATTCTCCCAGTCGACTAGTTTTTACGGCAATATCACATTTTAACATTACTATACAATGCATCTTTTACAACAGGTTACCTTCCACAGTCTTGGAAAAAAGCATTCACAATCCATATACATAAAAGTGGCAAAAGTCGATTCCAATCTGCTAATTACAGGCGTATCACCTTAACTAACACTATGGCTGAAATTTGTGAAATGGTGCTCTCAAAGAGGCTTAATAAATATATGGAAGAGGAAGACCTCATATCTAAATACCAGGCCGGTTTCAGATCCAATGTTTCAACTATAGATCAGCTCATGAGAATAGTTACTGACACTCAACTAGCTCTAAACAAAGGATGGAGAGCAGCGGCCATTTTTATGGACCTTACGTCAGCATTCGACACCGTCTGGCATGATGCCCTTCTTTATAAGTTGCATTTACTTAATCTTCCTACCTGCACAATCAGATGGATTTCTCAATTTCTAACAAATAGAACTACCAAGATTAGAGCTGGGGAAGACTTTTCAGAGAACATATCAATCCGAAGAGGGGTACCGCAGGGGGCTGCATTGAGTCCAATACTATATTCCATATATGTTAATGACACTCCGATCTCTAATAATAACAACATAAAACTAGGACTCTTTGCCGATGATACGGCATATTGGACTGTTGCCAGAACTTCTAAATCACTCATAAAGAACTTACAAAAACCTGCAAAAAAATTTCTGAATTGGTGCCGTGACTGGAAACTGGAATTAAACCCAAACAAAACACAATTCATAATCTTTTATCCTTCTGGAAGGGGTACCAGATGAGACAAAAATAGCTACATATGCATAAACAAAACAAAAATTAAACCGGGGCCCACAGCCAAGTACTTAGGAGTCACCCTTGATCAAAGACTAAATTTCAAAAAACACATCTTTGAAAGAAAAAAGAAAGGATTACAAACATTTTCGGCCCTTAAATCTATTCTACTTTCGCACACTCCATTCTGTATCAAAACCAGATTATATCTCTCAATATTAAGACCTATTCTAACCTACGGTCACGAATTGTTCAACTCGAATATCAAAATGGATCACTTTGAAAAATATGAAAGATACTGGCTTCGAGTCTCTAAAAGACAGTGGAATTCGGATAAGGAAGAACTTTACAGAGACATCAATTTCCCACATATTTTGGACTATTTGGCATCCTGTAAAGAAAGATACAAAAGAAATATAGAAAACAAAAAATTCGCAAATATCAACTTCCCAGAACATATAATGAATGTGTCAGTCTTACGCCATCAGATCACCTTACAGGAAATCCTAAACATCTAATAACTAATATTTACAGGGTACAGAGAGAACAATGAAAAACAAAAGTAACAACTTTCAAGAATACATAACACGGAGGAAACGAGCTTCAAGCTGGAATACATACATAAATAAAGGCTCTTGGAAACATTCAAATATTATTATGAATAATCTTATTCCTTTAACCTCAATTTAACCACAATTATCACCTCAAATCTCAACAACAATTTGACTTAAGACTAACGAACACTAGACAAAATTACTCCAATAGTATTCACAGCCAATTATTATTACAAATATAGCCTAACTGTGCGGTTTCGAGCGGGTCGCTTAACTAAATAAGGAGACTTTCTTTATGATAAACGGAGAAGATATCTGGTTGTTTGTTTGGTGGGGGCTGCGTGTCCGGGGCAGGCTCCGGTCCCCCCCCCCCTTCATATACAAAAAAATTTTTAGACCCCCTAAGATTATAATACTAAGGATGAAAGTGGCCTCAAATGGCCAGAAATCCTGACCCGGTGGCCCTGCGGGCCTAAGGGCAATTAACATATTCTTGCTTGCGTACCATGTTGTTCGTTCTTTTGAACTTTTTGTGACAAAACGAATGTCTTCTGAATGGTTTAAACCAGCTTACCTACGTTAAATTTTACAATAATAACATTCAATCTTTCTGCAGGACTTAATTCAATTGAATTACGATTGTAAATTTCAAAATTATAGTATAACTAATTTTCGTTAACATTATCACAAAATTAATTATTCTCTGACCTGGCATGTCAATTTGACAGGTACCCAAAACATCAAGCGCAATTTCCAACTATTAAATGAGTTCTAAACAAACAACGTGAACCCCCAATGGGGAATCGAACCAAGGATCCCTTGATGAAAAAATGGCGCGAAAACCAGCTTGGCCTCAGTATAATTCGTGCACTAGAATTAATTTAAATGTAACTTATTACAATCTATTAAATACAAGATAAATGTTTCTTTTCTATTTTTTTCGTCCTTATCAAGTACGGAATTCTAAGAACATACGAACCAGTACTGTAAATGCATATCGGGAGCTGAACCTGCAACTCAAGACTGAGTATGCAACCAATGTGCCATCATTTTTCCAGGAACTATAATAAATACTTTTAGCTATAATTTGTTCAGCCGTTATGCTTAAAGATAATTGACATGTAAAGTGAATTTATATTTAGAAATGTGGCATTCTTTAAGTAGTTTTCGTAATTCACGAAATTACCTCACCACTATCACGAAATTAAATGTCTACCTAAATTTCCTACCAAATCTTAGTCAAAATGTTTTATAGTAATATTTCCAAAGTAAAAAAAATAGAATTGAAATATAATATTATTCAATGAATATTTTTTGTCAATACAGTTGTCCCCACTATAATATAGAGCGCTGTACATTGTTTACATTAGAAATGTTTCAGAAAATAGAACTTTGTTACGAAAATATGCCCCTATATCCTGTATTTTTAAAATGCGAAATTTGTGTAGTCAGGCATAATTTATGAACGGGCCCAGGGCGCGCCAAATTTTAGGGGCGTAATTATTACAAATTACTACCAGGTATTATGGCAGATTAATACTGGTTGGGGTGGTAGTTACGGTGGTTACATGGCAGAATAGTGTTGCTAAAACAGAGTAAGTGGAAAATACCATTGGTCATAACAGAGTGTATCACAAAAACGTCACTATGAAAACAGCGCTCCCGTCAAAACAGTACTAAACAAAACAACGTATGCCAAATTAGTGATGCGTGAAAACTGAGCTAATCAAAATTCTGCGTATCGTGGAAAGCCAATCTCGGTCAGATCCAGTGACCTCTATCTAAAAGCGATACTGGAATGATCGATTGTATTAAAAATAATTTATGAAGCCTTGGAGTGGAAAGGACAGTTAGTCTCGATCGCTCATTTTCAGTCTAAACCAGTATGGGCCAAATTTTCTGTTCCCAGTTCTTTCTTACGTTATCGCTGTGTGGCCCGTTTTCAGGCTTCAAGAACAAGTCCTGTGAAGCCTTATACAACCCCTCTGTCCATCTATCTGACTGTGGACAATTCAGGAACTACTAGAGCTAAACAAGGAGGGTTGTCAGTGTTCCCAACCCTGTATAACGTTATTTTTTTTTCAAATGGCACTACATTCTGGGGGTATTTGGCATCTTCTAGAGATGATAAATAGCACAAGCAAAGCACACACTGCAGTGTTGCAAAATGTTAAGATACTAGATGGAATATCCTTTAAAAAAATACGTAGTTTGTATAAGCTCGTGGAAACCTTTCTCTTATCTACAGTTTGCAACACTGTGGTAAGTGTTTTACGTATGTTGTTTAGCATCACTAGAAGATGCCAAATACCTAATAACATGAAGTAGTGCCATTTGAAAAATGTAAACTTTATACAGGGTTTGCAACACTGACTATCCGGTGACATCATGTTTTCACTCCTGATATCCACCATACTACTAGAAACAAATTTACGCAAATAAGATTATCATTCAATGCATAGTTTCTGATTTATTGAGAATTATTCATTTTCTTCCCATTGTTAGGCGTCGATTTTGTGCTCCAAGTTAGAAACACTGTATCTCTAAAGTGTAGCGGAATTTCAGCCATGTTCATACTAGCCTTTTTTACTTGTTTCGATGTCAGAAATCACTTGTTGAAAGTAAGGCACTTTGTTCTGAATCACCAATATTGTCTTTATTTAACTTCTGTAAAATTCGTAGTTTCGCCCCCCCCCCCCTTGCCCATCGAACCTTAAATTTTAATATTCTCCATATCTCACCATGTTCTTATCAGAAGTATTATGTTTGATTCGGACTTCAATTACAAGATATTGTGACTCTCTATGTTGTAAGAAGAAGGTTAAGGTGTCGTTGGAAAGGTTTCGGCAAGGCGAGTTTAAACTCATATCGTTTATCAAGATCTCAGGGACGGGTCCGGAAAAAGAAGGGGGGGGGCAATTTTTAACTCAGGAACTGCTATGAAGTTTCGGTGGAAAGGTATCGGTGAGGCGATTTCAAACTCGTGTAGATAATTAAGATTACAGGGGAGTGCCCCGAGAAAGCGGGAGGGAGCGCCAAAATTACAATGTGGTGCCAACATTTACTGTTCCCAGGATGCCTTGAACCCTAAATTCGGGCCTGCTTCATTCTTAGTGTACCAAAGAGAACGTAAGTTAATCTTTCACAATACGGCACGTGAATTAAACAAGTGATGGTCTTGTGTATCAAAGTGCAGCGTTAAGCAAGCTTCGAGTAAGATTCAAACGATTGAACAAAATGCTATCTGAACTTGATTTCATCGGCAAATGATGCATGTTATTTACGAATAAGTACCAAATCGTTTGTTTGGTTGAGTATTTTTTTTTAAAATAACCAAATATTTAGCATATATGCACAATCACGCTCATGAGATTCACATAATACATTTTCTGAGTAAAATATATGCAGTGAGTTATCTTAAATAAACACACGATATGCACGTGCGAATGAGAAAACAAAGCGCTACAAATGTTGAGCACATGTATCATTTGAGACTTGTAAGATATTACACTGAATCTGATACTAAAACAATGTAGAGAAATCTGTGGTGTTTTAGGTGATTTTTCTTTTGTATTTTAGCCACAAAAACGTACAAGTTCACATATGTGCAAACATATACACCAATCTACAAGTGTAGATCTTAGTACATATGTAGTTTATCTGATTTGAACATTTTCTATTAGGACTGCAAAGACAAATCCATGCATAATAATTATTATTTTTAACTTATCATTTGTTTCCCCGCTGTCTTCCATAGTTACAAACATCGTATATATCTCTCTACAACCACTGCTTCTATAAAACCAAAAAGCTCTTAAATCGTTTTTCCTCTTATCTCCTTCGTAACCCTTTTCCGTTGTCTTCTAGTTTCATCCCTGCTACCACGAACAACCCCTCTCCTAGCCTACAACTCCATTTTCTGTCCTTCCACTTTATGTTTTTATTTCTTTTCCTTTTTCTCTTTTTTCCTTTAAGAGGGGCGGGGGTAGTTTGTAGGGAGAGGTTTCAGAAGAGTAGTTGTGTCTCATTTCTTTTATTTTCTTTGCCACAAGCGAATTGGTATAGTGGTTTGGTTTTGTAATGGAAAGGGTGAAACACAACTGCACTAGTATGGAATAGCAGAGGAACTGGGGTAGAATTGGAAGCGATTGGGTTTAGTTAAAGAAACAAAAAAAAGATGGACTAGAAATGGACCAAAAAGAACAAGGAAGATAGAAGAAACCAAAAAAGGAAAAGAAAGATAGATAAAGCAAAAAGAGACGAAAGGCGCTTTGAGAGTGAGAGAGAGGATGATGGTTGAAGAGTGCGGTTTGGAGGGGTGTATTTGGTTTACGGTCCATTTGTTTGTCCAAACTCAGGGAAAAGTTATTCATTGCTACGCCACAAGAAAAGATTTCCACTAGCAGCAGGACTTGTTTTCTCTCTCTCTCTCTCTCTCTCTCTCTCTCTCTCTCTCTCTCTTCCCAGCTCCCAGAGATGGGTAACACAAACAAAAACGTAAGTGAAATCGGGCAGTGGAATTGTGTGGTATTGTCTATCATCTCTTGTGAGACCAACATATTGCATAATATAACATAGTGTTTGTAAATTTCTATCACAAATTCAAGCAATATATTCTGCAGGTAAGTCTAAATAAAAAATAACAAATGTTCAACTTGGGTCTTTTTCTTTGGATAAATTCAACCTGAGTTCATTATAGTTGAAAATTGTGAGAATTTACAGTGTTATTAGATCTAAAGTGTAAATTGCTAGGATGGTAAAAATTTCAACTCTGGGTTTTACAATTTAAAATCAGACCCTACAATAATTTTGAAATCGGGTCTTTACAAAACTCTCATTATAAGACAGTTAATGGCTACGTTTTACTTTAAAATACATCACAAAATTATTAAATTTACCAGGATTATATTTTTAAAGAAACATTTAAGACAATATAAAACACTAATATTAAAAACAGAAGCCTTTAGCTCCATTTTGGCATATAGTAGCAACAACTTATATCTCCAGTATTATATGAGGTGTATAAACATATCACACCGATAATTTCGAACCCATTTAAAACACTATAGGAAAGAACACTATAAATACCCTGTGTTCACTTTGAAACCCATTTAAAACACCATATTACTATCTATTCTCACCGATCATTTGAAACCAATTTAAAATACCATAGGAAAACCAATTACCCTGTGTTCACACGATCATTTCAAGCCCATTCAAAACACCTTAAACCCCCAATTACCCCTCTATTCTCACTTATTATTAAAACCCATTTAGAATACCATAAGAAAGGCAATAACGCAGGGTTCACAAGACTATTTTCCAATACCCATTCAAAACACCATAGAAACCCAATTACTCTCTGTTCTCACCGATCACTTGAAACCCACTTAATATGTCATAAACAAATAATTACCCTGTGTTAACATAATCATCTCAAACACATTCAAAACACCATAAAAAGCCAATTGCTCCATATTTTCAACGAATCATTTAAAACCCATTTAAAGTTCAATAGAATAACTAATTACCCTTCGTTCACACGACCATTTTCAAACGTAAGAATGGTGTTGTCAAGGAATTAATGGTTTAAAAGGGCAAGCATAGAAATCCCCTCTAAATTGCATTCGTCAATCACAAACATAGCTTAAATTAGTGTATTGGGTACTACTTTGAACGTCATTTGCTAAGCAAACATGGATACCACCATTACTTTTCGATATATGACGTCATTTTCAACGATGCTGCTTAAATTTTGAGCGCCTGTGGCTTAGAAACTAGACGTATTTGGAAACTTCTTCAAAGGAACCTTTTTTTTCTTGTTTTCATGTGAAGAAACACCTCTCAAAGACTGGAGCATAATTTCAGTGGTAAACTATATATTTGGTAGCCTAGGCTAACACGCCCAGAGTTATATGGGAAAGCCATATTAAGGAGTGAGATGATTTTGGGAAAGGTGTCTGGGCTAATAGTTTTCTAATGATTATAAATATCTGTATGCTTACTGGACTACGTATAATTGTAATACTGGTTCAAGTTTTGCTTGTCATAGCAGGAAGGAAACTATAGTCCATTTGGAAATAAAATTCAGATTTCAAACAGTAAACTAAATTTTAACCAAATAAAGGTAAAAGAATTTGGATTGGCGTAAATTTTCAGAATACATTTTGGAAGCGTTTCCTAATTTTAAGAGGTCGTTTATGAAGAGGGACGAAACAACACGCCTTCATAAAACAATATCAATATTTGTGAACGTATTAACATCAAAATAAAGGGGGTCTAACTAATATAAAATCTACTGATTCCCATAAGCTTCATTCCCACAGAATGTTGTAGATATGTAGATAGGTAAACGACCAAATTCTCACCAATGAAGATGATGTCCCATCACCATGGCTATTTAAAATAATACAAGGCAAATTATTCAAACAGATTCAGGCATTTCATAGCTTAACAATTTAAGTGGCTGTAACCATATATTGAATTTAGATAATTACTTAGAAACGGCACATAAGAAAGGAATAATTTGTAAATTTTCTAACCAATATGACGGATCCAGTGTCTCACAAATTATATCTTTGATCCCTGTTCCATCGTAACGACAAGAAGGAAATAAAAAAACGTTCACGAAATTCAAGTTTTCTATCCGATTTCTCGTAACTGAAACGGTTTAGAATTGTGAATTAGTTTAGAATCGGCATAATATTACCAGAGACAAACATCCTGTATTCATCGCTATTCTTCCTCGTCTTTTTCAATTCGCCACTAGTGTCTCTGCGCATAATAGTTTATTATCTTAGGGATTTCAGTAAATTCATTCTCTGTGGTTAGTTGAATTGCTCTACGGATTGATGTACAATGTATATACATTAACTGATGGACGAATCAGAAAGTTCTAATTTAGCGGGATATTAAAGAAAATAACTTGTAGACTTCAGGGACATCTGGCGGCGAGTCAGAATAATTTTTGGAAGTCAGGAATAAATTCGTAGATTTTGTAATTTTTGGATGTTTCTCTGTTTAGCCTTTTTGTTTCTCTGACCTGTTAACATTTACATTTATCTTTGTCTTCAATGAAGTAAACTTGCCAGACCGTTAAAGGAATTACAGTTACTTCAGGAAAGTAAAGCAATCACAATCTGTTCTGTTACTACCAGTAGATGACACAACGGGCGCAAATGAAAGAATGTTGATATATCCGATGGGACGATAATGAGAGATACATAGAACTTCTCAGAATACTAACTCGTAACTACTTAAATTACGAGAATGATTTATGTTTTTAAAAATATCACGGTTATGCATTAGTGAGTAATAACATTTGTAATTCTAGTAAGAATTAATGTAATAACCATAAGATTAATATACCAGAATAGTTGTCCTGTAGTACTTAATAATATTTCCTAGTAGGGAGTCCAGATGATGGGATCTTTTTGTTTAAAATAAAAACTCGTTTTACGATATCATCACCTTGATTGGCAAATCTCGAAAGACTGTAAGGTTTTTCCTGCATGATGTTCAGAAAAGACAGTTCAACTTATTTTGTTGTGTTCAAATATTGGATC
Organism: Lepisma saccharinum; assembly: GCA_022664845.1. Lineage (NCBI taxonomy): Eukaryota > Metazoa > Arthropoda > Insecta > Zygentoma > Lepismatidae > Lepisma > Lepisma saccharinum. The sequence goes on from JAGDQP010018318.1 coordinate 17,056, forward strand.
ATAATCAGGTAATAAAATTAACTTTCCAGAAAACGTATTACTTGTAATTACTCATTGTTCTTGGACTCTTCTAAATTAGTTATTATCAACCATTTAATTCCCACGGGCCGCCAAATTACAAGGAGAGCCCGGAAGTTAACAGTAAGTTAGAATTTTATTTGACTTTCAGAAAATGATGGGACATCCTAAGATTTTAGTTGTTTAAAGAATGAAATATAAACTTTACTCTTAATTTTCAACTGTTGAAATCTGAAATCAATGGTAAATTATTAAATGTATTATTTTGCAGAGGATAGATACAATTGTTTCAGTTGAAAACCACTGCTCTAAATAATTTTCCAAAATGAAGTTAGCGAAAAAAATAAGGTGGTAACATGTTTCCGTACAACAATAACAAGAGCATATGTATAGCCTGTGCTACATTTTGTAAATATTAGGAAGTTTTGCTCAGTCATACCCATCAAGTAACTGAATTTCAATGACTTCAAAACGTTGCTTTAGGGAACATAGATCGATGCATACTTTAATACGAGGGTCATTTCTAATGTAAGATCCATTGCGCAACTTCTTTGCGCAGGTTATTAACGGGAGGCTTTTGTAGATAGCACGTGTATCTCCGAAAGTATGCCGCGCTTCACCGCCTGACTCTGCTATTTTGTTCTTTCCTAGGAGTACGTTTACGATGTATATTAACTGATATATAGTTCTATTTACAGTAAATTTATTGTTGTAAGTTTGCAACACTTCTTTACAGATGGCAACATTATTCATGGTTTTCGTTTTGGAGAAATTTATTTGTCAAGAAGGTGAATATCAGAAGCCCAAATGCGATGTCACCGGTTGACAAGGTCGCCAACTTATTATAAAGTTGAAGTATTTTAAATTGCACCACGTCCGTTTATTGCATAGTTCGTATCCTCTACTAAGGATGCATAACATATGTAAAGCACAGGCCGCAGTGTTGCAAACTGTAGAAAATATACAAGATTCAAGTTCTCCACATTGAACTTGATATAGTATCCATAGTTTGCAACACTGCGCCTCCAGACTTGGCTATATTTTTCTTTCTTACCAGTACTTTTAAATTTTGTATTAATTAATATATAGTGCTATTTAAAGAAAATACATTTTATTGTGAGTTGGCAACACTGATTCACGGATGGCAATACTGTTTCTGTATTTCGTTACTACATTTTGTCATTATTAAGTTCCTAAAGTTTTATCCCCGATTGCTCTAACCATTTTCAAGATATTTAGTTTCAAGTTGCGTACTGCTCATTATATGATATTTTTGACATTTCAAGTTCCAGGACCCCAGCTCCTCTCCCGATGGTCCATATCACCTTAAAATTTGGTGATCTCCATATCTCATCATGCTCTATCAGATGCGCTAGGTGTGCAATGGATTTGCTCAACAACCAACATGACCCTTCCTTGTAAGTATATTAGAGAACGTAAGTGAGAGCCTTGTTGTACACCTGATCCGACTGGATACTTTATGGAATATCACACCACTGAACGATCTACAAAATCACGTTATCGTTTTGTTATTTTCCCGAACAACATGTGGACACAAGAACTTTACAATGTCGGAAGAATTCCTGTCCAAAGGGTGAATCCGTGAGCTTGCCTCGTAGCAAATGTTTCAATTTCCATCTCCCGCCCCCTCCCCTTTAAAGGATCATAAATCTCTTACTTTATGCTGACGATGAGCCGACAAGCAACATACTTCTCTGCACAACGAACAAAAAGCCATCGCGAGAGAAAACATACTATTCTTTTCCACTATATCTCCATAAGTTGGTTTATCTTCACGTAATTTTTCTTTTGCTAATATGGATTTCTACATACATGATATTGCATATTACCAACCCATCAAACACCAAATGTAATCCAGCTTAAAAGTTCGCGCTTTGAACTGGAGCACTGATAAGAATAGTGTAGCCAACTTCAATTATAAGGCACCAAGAAACATAATCCAAATTTTATCAATTTCTTAACCCACTTGCACTGTGAATCTGCAGGTGATATTTTGTACGGTATATTCATTTGGAACAAACTACACGCGCGAAAATTTAGAGGGGGAGGTTTAGATATGATCTCTTTAGATGTCAGTTTCACAAGAAGAATACTATTAGAGTTCCTAGATAACGACTTTGACTCCTACTTTTCCTTACTCTCTATTTGTAGAGTGCTCGCCGAACGACGTCGTCCATACGATATGTGACAAGCGTAGGCCATATATCAGTATCTGGCCCATAAATATGTTTTTAAAAAAGCATTTCGGATTAATCAACTAATTTTTACTATTGAAATTCTTTGTTTATTTACTTTTAACAAATTTGGAATTTGATAGGCTAGACTAGTAACGGTGACTTAATCCCCCCCCCCGAATAAGGTCTGAGGAATTAGACTCCTGACCAAGCCCCTTCTTCCTGGAAAAGGAATGGTAATGATAACGGTCAGGAGATTATAATACAGGGTGTCCCAGTAATAATGGTTCAAACTTCGGGAGGTGTATCGGGTACTACTTCAGGTGTCATTTGATAGTCCGACACTGCTTACATCATTATATGTCGAGCGATGACGTCATTTGAGATAGTTCCTCTGTAACTTCGAGCGCCTTGATCTCCGAAACTGTGCATAATTTTGAATTTCTTTAAAAGAAACTGTTTTTCTTGTTTTGGAGTAAATAATCGCCTTCCGAACTTTGCACTATTGGACACCCTGTAGATATGATCCAGGTATACATTTGGGAAATTTTGTTCAGAGAGTTGAAAACTGTTTGGATGTCTAGCAGCTTGAGTAGGCCGTGTATGCATATGAAATGCGCAACACTATAGATCACAGTGACAAGATACTATTGAAATTCAAGAACATATTATTTGCAGACGGATCAATAATTACACAACGTGTGTCGTTTTCTAGTAAGGTATGTTTATATCTGTCCTTTTCGACTGTCATATATATATATATATATATATATACATACATTTTAAAAAACGAATGAGAAAGCCAACTTCATAACTTGTTCTTGATTAAGACACTTCCTTAAAGCTGAGAATATTACATGCCTGGCTGAGAATATTCTCACATTAAAAACACCTTACTATCGTATCTTTTTACACTTTACTGTTGATTACAACTGAAGATTCACCATTCAATATAGAGCGTGAGTGAGTCTTGAAAGAATCCATAATCTCAGGACTTGAGTAGCTCAGTTTGAAGGGTAGGCGAAGAGAAGAGGGGGATATTGAAAGCAAAGAGAAAAACGATGTCCCATTATCTCCTTCTTTATGAAGTTTAAAATACTCCTCAACTTTTCGTTCGCTCCACTACATTGAAAGTTTATAAGCACTTGCTGGAATGCTTATATTATGGGCTGTCTTTTCTCTGCTCTTCGCTACGGTTTTTACAGTACTGGTATGAAAATTCATTCAGGTTGGAGAAAATGGAAAGTCGTAGAACCTTTCAGTAGAGTTATGCTGAAATAGGGGGAAATATTGCTAGTTATGTACGGAATATTGGATAGTAATGAAAGAAAACATAGGATTCGAAAGATCAATATGCAGTCGAGCTGTTATTCGACTATGAAATCTGTGAAATAAAGTGTAAGCAACATATTTGAGCAGAAGCAGGATTATAGGCCTATATGTAGACTCACGGAGCCAATGGATGCAGATGACATTGATGATTTGAAAAGTATTTGAGGTAATATTTTATATATAACCCGAAATGTATATGATACAAATGTGTCATATTTTGTACATGGCGACAATAAGGTTCAATTCAATTCAATTTATTAATCTCGGTATTATATTACAATTGAATTACAAATTTCAGATTCCAGGAGTATCCTAGCTACTGCCGTTATTGGATTCTCCTTTCCGTAATACCACAAACAAGAGGCACTTCGTAGTTTCGTGGTAATTTCTAAAATAATAACTACAAGTTAGTAAAGCGTAAAATACACTTGAATTACACAAGGGCATAACCCGTATTGGTGATAGCCTATGGCTAAACTGAACTTCAAAATGGTCAGACAATTCATCACTTTCCTTCCTATATATTGAAGAAGTTCTTTCCGAAAATGAATGCTTGGAAATTTATCAGGAATCAGAGCATGTTTACAAGAAGTAAACCTGAAAGTGGAAGTGCGCCACAAGAATCAAAACTTACACTTTAAAGAAAACTTTTTCTTAAAATGGAGAGAAAGGTTTTTATCTGTGCACCGAGAAAATATATATATATTTAAAACTGAGATATGAGTGTTCCCATTTAATAATTAAAAATGAGATATTTCTGGTTTGAAAACAAGCATGTTCTAATTTTCAATGAAATGAGAATCCTAATATCTCATTTCTAAGAAAATCTTTCTCGGCGCACGGATAAAACCTTTTTTCCCTCAATTTTAAGAAACCGTTTCTTACTATGCACCTTCAGAAAGACATGTTAGATTGCCAGCATTTATTTTACACTTTGCTTAGAACTCTTAGTAACAAAGAGAATTCCAGACAGGATTTGTATCAATAAAGTGTACACAGTGAGGGCCTATCTTTCATCTGCTAATCCAGCTGCTAAAATAAATAAATAATCAGTATCTTCATATCAATTCTAACCTAGATCCTTGTCACTCGTTTTCATTTCGTTGGGTTTATTTTCTTTGAGAACGCGAGAGAAAAGAAATGAAGAAAAGAAAATGGAAGAGGAAAAGAAAGAGAGAAAGATGGCAAAAGTGAAAGAGTAAAGAAGAGGATACTTCTCTGAGTCCCGCTGGGCGATATCACTGTCAATAACACCTGACGACACACCTTTCGGGAAATCGATCTCAACGCCTCTAGTGAGTCTAACAGAGGTGGAACAAAAAAGACGAAGAAACATTTTTCATCCCAGGGAGTATTATTGTGAAGTTGAATCTTATATAGTGTATCAAGGAAATGATCTATATATCATTAGAGGCAGTATATATATAGTATTAGAGGCAATATTATTAAGGTTACATTCAAAGGGTTGATAGACAAGTTTACCATAAAATCGTAAAGGGAAATTCAAAACTAAAGAAGAGTGCGTGGGTAGATATTGTTGTTAACTCCCTCCAAAGCTAAAAGTGGGTCTTTTATGGTACCCGGCATGACCCAATTGACCCAGTACGAAACCTAACGCGGTCTTGACCCAAACGACCCGACTGACTTTATGATGCGGTAACCCGATTATCGAATACTGATTAACTCCCGAGACCACAAGTCTACCTCTATCGGCGACTATTTCAACACATCTGGGAGTATTTTTGTTCTTCCTGAGGGATATGAGACTAGTTATTATTATTACTATGAGCTTTTCGGAGTCGAATGTTTTGTGCTCTTGGGGTAAAACCCCTGTCTTGGTCACTCACCGAAAGAAGCAATGCTCAAACGCAACAGCGTATAAAAAAGAATGAATGAAATTCTGTCCTGCTTTCCGTGTAACTAGGGTTCCAACCTTTGACCCGATTCAGAACTTAACCCGCAAGACTCGATTGACCCAGTGACCCATTTGTTTTGCTAGCCACAGCTAGCGCCCAAAATAAGACTACACCCTCTATTTGGGATTGGATAAGGCGTCAACAATAGGATGGGGAACTGAGATAAACCTAAGAGATTTCGTTTTATCCTTACTTATCTTTATTTGCGATTAATCATAAATCATGGCGTTTGAGGGAACGTTACGATGTTACAACTATTATCAATGTTGTTGTAATTGCTCTGCAACCGGTCATTATGCGAACGACTGTCCACTTGAAGCCACAATATACTGATATTTGGTTAAAGGACATATGCCATTGTCCTATCAAATCGTGAATACTTGAGTCATTAATGATAACATACTTGGAGTCCTGTTATTACAGGATATTACTGTGAAGCATATGTTGGAGAAGAGACTGAAGAATTTGAAGGAACCGCCGAAGAGTATATCCGAGTTGTTGAGTGTTAAGGGAAGATGATATAAATTGAATAATGAAGGTAATTAGGATAAGAAGTGAGCCATTTGTGGGTGGAAGGTAGTACGTGTACTCATGTATTTTGTAATTGATTAGAGAGCTATTACTCACACACAAAAAACCCTTTTAAGATTAAGAAATATCAGAGAATACAATTTAGTAACATACAAGAGTGTGTTTCTACTAATTAACAATCAACATAAAAAATCGTTGAATCATTCATTCTAGTTCATAGTCTAATCCTTATATGTATTAATTGCTCTAGTTAAGTTAGACCATGCTCCGTTAATTTACTTTCCGTACCAATATTTTTAAACAAAATATCGTAAGAATGATATGGCCATGTACGCTACTGTTTTTATAATAGTAGCATGGCCTTTAAGACTAGTTATTTCTCTCCATCAACTTGTGAAATTCATTTTCTTTTACAATACGATTTATCGTCCGTAATAATTTCATCTTTCTTCTTGTTCTTCCTTTTCTCCTTCAATTATAGCTACAATTGCATCATTTAGTATGTAATCCTCCACGCAGCCAATGTCTTAACGAAATTCTTTTCCTGTTTATTGTCTCCAGCATAATTCGACATTGATTTTCTAGTTTCAGGACTTTCTTCTTACGTTTATTTTCTTTTCAGTTCTCCTTGTTTTCCACATTTCAAAAGCCTGCTATCTTTTCTTCACTCTTCCATAGATTCTATGTTTCCGTTCCATATCAGACAGAAATTCGTTTGAAGAGACTTACTACACTCCCTTAACAACAAACGAAATTCCATACTCATCCTTATTTTTGGTGATATGTTTCTAGCAGAATAAGAATATCGAGCCAATAATGCGGCCAGATATCATGGTTCCCCTGTACTTATTTATTTTCAATTGAAGCACTGGGATATTGGCTAACATAGGAAGAAAATGTCCTCCGATAGTGATCATTATCCGACATCGACCTCGGATAATCGGCAAATATCGGCTAAAATGTTTGTCATTCGTTATTGATCGATCTCGAATAACGACTTTGATGAAAATTTCAGTCATTCGATATTCATCTCAGCTAATACCGATGTGCTAATGGGGTTCTTCCATGATTTACCATGTTTCATGATTGCTTTTTCTGCATTGTTTCCATTCTGCTGTCGAATTTCAGTTGGTCCTTTTGTTAAATGATCTAATTTGTTACATATTTTAGCTTCTTATGTTTTTGCTTATGCTCAGTCCTAAATATTCGGCTATAGAATTTGAGTTGATTAGCTTGATAGATAATTTAACTTGTTACAAGGTTTAGCTTTACTCAACAAGTGTTTCGGAGCCCACTTTAGCAGATACTGTGTATTTCTGTCCATAGAAGCAAACCAAGTAATTAAAGCTATTAATTAACAATTTATTCAACTAAATGAAATTATTAATTAAAAAGTTGTTTTAATGCATTCTGTGTTATTATAGTGAAATCTTTTATATAATACTTTCTGCCATGGAATTTTGAATTTATTTGTGGTCTTTAGGCGTCTATGCTCCAAGCCGAGATGACGACGAAAGGATGAGAGAAGGTGTAGACGAGGACCTAAGTTGAAGATACCATCCCGACATTTACCTAATGTAACGGAGAGGAAAACTCTACTAAAATACCTCAGTGATGATTGTGTACCGCTGATATCGAAACCAGGATCTCTAAAATGCGGAGGCATTACTCTATTAACTGAGCTACGGCTACTGTTTTTGCCATGGAATTTCTATTGTTCTGTTTGTTTGATAATAATTGGACAAAATTTTAAGAGAGTATGTTAATGCGGTTCTCTCACACAAGTAAATTTTCCATATTGGCTTTCGTAATTTTTTGTATTTATATAATTTTCAATCGTGACTATCAACTAACAGGGAAATATATTTTCTTCACACTGTAAAGGAACCCTCTTGTACACATTTAGTATATAACATCTCTGAAAATGTCTGTTCTTTTCACAAGAAATACAAAAATGTATTATATAAAGTGTTGGTAGTGTATCATGTTTCCTTCTGGGGTATTCTTGTATATTTATTGGCACTAATGTTTTCTGGGAACACTGTTTATAAGACTTTTCGTGCACATTTAGTGAACAAAATATGCTGATAACATCGATTCATTTACATATCGGATGTCTTCAATATCTAACGAGAAAGTGCGTTCTTGGTATGTCAGGTCAAGATCATCAGTGAGGCGAAGCGGGCTCTATCCCCGAAAATTTTATTTTATTCTTTCCTAGGACTACCAGTGCCGCTCATTAATACGCTTATACCGGTGATAAACCCGAACATTAATATTTTTAGAAATTTAAAACGTTCAGAAGTAATCAAACCTTAATCCATATAAGGATTTAAAATGCAGAAGATGTTTATTTAAAAGAGTAATCAATCTAATTCTATTTATCTAATCCTTTTCATGTAGTGGTAAATATGAGGGATTAAACTTTTACAAAGTAATCAATCTGATTATCTAATCTTTTTCCATGTGCTGGCAAAATAAGAAGGGTTAAAAATTTACAGAGTAATCAATCTGATTTTCTTTATCTAATCCTTTTTCATGTACTGGCAAAATAAGAAGGGTTGAAGTTTTAAGAGTAATCAATCTGATTTTCTTTATCTAATCTTTTTCCATGTGCTGGCAAAATAAGAAGGGTTAAATTTGTTGATCTAAAGCTAGTTGCTCTGAACAGTAAGTGAAAAATTTATCAACTGCATTAGTTCCTCCGCAAATACGATTGACGTCATGTCGTATATGTATAGTGTATAATTAATATTATATGCCAAATACTATAGATGGCGGTCACTAATAGACGGAGTAATTTGATTATCATATATGTAGAAATGATTGTGGTTTCAACCAGCGTATATATTATTCTATGTTCATAACTAGAACTTACGGTGGAAACGTAGTGAACTAGGATATCTGTAGTTCATATTTATTCATACACGAACTCATTGTCTCATCTTTAAATTTGATTAATTAATTAATTAATCTATTATATGCAATATCTCTGTATCAATTCATGTTGTATTACTCCAAATATATTGCAACTACAACATAATAATTAAATAAAAAAATAAAATAAATAATTTAAGTAAAGTAAGAGTGTAATATAGGTTATACGTTGATATGGACCAAATGACCGTAACTCAGTTGTTGAAGCTTTGGTTTAACAATCGGATGGTCCTGAGAACGTTACCAGAAGCCGCCCATCCTGACTGAAGGTTTTACATGGATGGATTGCTCAACAATTTTAAGGAAGTGGCTGTTGCAAAAATTGGATATCCCATTCTCTTGATTTGTTTTCGTCACACTTCTTCAGTGTTTTCTGAGGTGAAGAAACAGATTCGTTGTCCACACTTCCAAATATGTTGATGCAGAGAAAGATGTTCGGTTGCGTCAGTCTCAAGAATCTTCCTTATTTCTTTAGTACATCCGTAGGTTAGAACACAAGCGAGAGAAATCTTCTACGCCCTTAAAACTGTACTTTTGGATTAGGTGTACTCCCAAACTGGGAGGCAAAGAACCGTCCCTTTAAATCCAATGGGTTCGCCACTGTCTCTAAAAAATTTGGAGTACTCCCAAGTCAGAGGTACAGTTTAAGGGTGCAGGAGAGTAGATAGAACCAAAGCTAAAATTCTAATGTTCTACGCAACATTCTTCCCAGGTATGATTACTTCCTAGCCGTCAACTCTACCCAATCCAAGAGCATTCTGTTCTTACACGAAGGTTATTGGCAATATTTCCAAATTTTAAGGAAATTTAATCCTTAAAATATGAAAATTCAGAATCACGGCTTAACTGACAATGCCATGTCAGCTATTTTCAGTATTGATGTTAGACAATGGAACTTTCTCGATCTAAGTTTATAATCTACTTTTCTTATATCGTAAACATTGAAGACTTGTTTTTATTTTTTTTAATCTTCTGTATTCTTTAAACGAGTCTCCTTTTTAAATGAGCCACCTTTTTAACTGAGTAAGATTTTCAACTCTGTCGTCTTTTAGGCGAGTCACTTTTTTAAATGAGTGAATCTCTTTTTAAATCAGTCGCCTTTTTTGTGAAGTCATTTGCATCCTACGAGATGCGCATTGTTTTGTATAAATACCTTTAGTCACTTATATTATCGCCCAATCATTTATATAAACTCATCTTTCGGATTTCTCAATATTTTCTGTAATAAAAATTTTCATGTTGAATGTTTTGCTATGTATAAAGGTCTGGTATACGAAATTATTTATTCAAAGTGATGATTAAATTTTATTCTGATAGAAATTACATAAGCCAAAGACTTTCTACATTCCAAGAAACAGAATTTAAGAGACATTTAAATATAATGATAATGGTTTCAATTGTACTTTGAGATACATCCAGTTTTACTATAAGATCTATATACGGAGAGACGAACGAATTCAAATGCTGACGAAAAAATGTATATAAACAGTTGTAGCTCAATGTATAAACACTTATCAGTACAAAACCCCGTTCGGAGTAAAAGGAAAATTGACGCAAGAATTCTACTCACAAAAGAAGTGATATCTATTTTGCGAGTGACTTTCTTTGTGTCACTATGGCGAAAGTATTGCCTTTGTAATAAAATTAAGAGACAGTATCCTTCCGCCATAGTGACACAAAGAAAGTCACTCGCAAAATAGATATCACTTCTTTTGTGAGTAGAATTCTTGCATCACTCTTCCTTTTACCCCAAACGGGGTTTTGTACTGATATCACTTATTTTGTAAGGCTGCCTAAAACAAAACTGTAACACGAGCCATCTATGCCGATATTCCTCTCTCCTGCACACGCGCTATAACGTGTAGGAGACAAGTGTACTGTAAATACAACGGAGAAACCACATCTGCGAGGTTGCTTCGGTGGCCTGGTGGTTAAGGCGTCGAGTTAGTAAACAAAAAAGTCCTGGTTCGAGTCCCGGCGAGGTTAACACTAGATTTTTCTTTCAGAATATATTTTAATGTGTTTATATATGTTTATATCCATTACTAATAATTGCTTTCCTGCATTTTACGTACATTATCTTAAGTTAGTGACCATGCGAACGTGGAGGTTAGGTAAAGTTAGGTACGGTATTGTATCTTTACATTTTTCTCCTTTACGTCATGCCCAGATGAGTGGAGCAGCGGCGGAGAGTGTTCTCCGTACGGGCTCGTTTTTAAAAAGTGGTACGTGTCATTATGGCGGAAGGATACAAGATCGATTTTGCTTCATATCTCAAAAACCGTAATTCCTATCAAAAATCTAAGCTTGGATTTACCCCTATTCATGGGGGCCCGCAATGGACCCCTAAACTCCCCCGGTACCACCCATTTGGGGCTAAAACAAAAAGACACACAGAATGACGGACATACCTTTGTATCATTTGTGAAAATTTTGTGATTCGGTTAAAAAAAATCGTAACTTTTGAACCACTTCACCGATTTTAACGTATGATACACCGTTTGAAACGTATTGAAGCGTAGAATACGATCCAGTAAGTTTCGGCCGCCTATATGGTCTGGGGTCAGTGCAATCCTAAAAAATGTGAATTTTTTATATTTGTTTCAAAGCGCCCTAGGGGGTCCCAAGGAGATCCTACCGAGCCATTTTTTTCCTGTGTCTTAGTATTGAAAAGTGCTTTCAAATGTAAGTTCAAGCATCAAAATCGGACTTATACTTCGGTAGATCCGAAATTAACTGTATACTATCCGAGTGCCGCTAACAATGTCCTTTGCCAGCGTCACTCGAAGAACTACCGTTCTTCATGATTCTTGGGTTCCGGCCGAAACTGTTCCCTTAAACCAGTTTGCTGAAATAAAGAGGGTCTTGCTATTCCTCTTATTTCTTTTCATACTTTTTCCTTTTGCATACACAATCCTATTCATACGCAACGGCACACTTGAAACGGGTGGCTGCTACTACATTCATTCACACTGTAGCAAATTTTGATGTGTATTCGGGTTGCTCAGTCTCTGCTAATAAATCTTGTCTTACAACTTAAACCTAAACCCTATACCCATGGCCGGTTTAGAATAATAAACAGCCTCATAAGAGAATACACATGGGTACGTTAGGGCACGTTGCATATTTATTGGCCCCACGTTGGGTGCCATATACATGTAACGTCACCACCCAGGCTAGCTCATATACAATGTCGTGCGTTACTTATATTTAGATTTCACTTAAATTTTTATGTCACTCAGGGTTATCTTCCTATGCCGTGTAGACTGATGCTGGGCTCGCATATGACCATTCAAAGTAGGAGTCGGGATCCTGTCTATACTATACATACAGGAGGCTGCCCACTGATTTAAGTGAGCTGCGGAAACTAACACTAGTTAAGCATACATGAGGAGGAGAAGATATTCCTGATTAAATGTTATGTCAGAAATTCACATGATTAATATTTCCTTTGTTTAAGTGAGGTTAGGAGCATTCTTCGCGCCTCAGTCCGAGTAATAAATTATCATCAATCAGCAAATACAGCATAAGATTATTTATCAGCAATAGATTAAAGCATAAATATTGCGCACAAGCTTACTACCATTGCATTACTACTAGTTCCGCTGGATTAACACTAGGTGGCACCAGATTTAAATGTTGTCCGTTCCTGCAACTTTTAGACTTACAAAAATTCCTTACCGGTCGTTTTCCAGGAATGATAATACAAAAGAAGAATTTGAAAAGTTATTTTGAAACTTGAAGTGCATACAACAAGTTATTTGCTATCAGAAAGACATTACAAACTGCCTCCTTTAGTATACAGATTATTGGTATTTCTTGAACACAGATAATGTTAAGAGAGTGTGTACACAAAGTGCAAACAAAACAAATATTGTATGAAACCAGGCCAATGTTCGTAAATCTTTACCTGTGATATTGAAACAGAATAAATGGCTTTTATCAAGTCATCTGATATGTCTTCTGTATATACATGGCCTTGGAAGTATTTCCACGCAAACTCACTAGGTGGCAGGGCTGTGCTTTTAACTCTTTGTTCGGCTTGATGGCACATTTAGTTGGAAGTTAAACGAGTGACGTGATGGACTCGGGTTGCGAGCAGAGAGATCATAAGGTTTTGCATTAAGCTATGGAAAACCACTAGTGAAATATGACACATGATAGAGTAAGCGTATGGTGAAGAGGCGTTATCATGAAATCATATTTGAAAGACACGAAAGATTTCGGAAGGGCAGAGATTCAGTGTAAGACGATCCCAGAGTCAGCTGCCCGTCAACATCACATACCTTTGCAAATGTGAAACATGTGAGGAAGTTACTACAAGAAGACCGTCGTGTTACTGTACAAATGATATCAGGAGAGCTGCGATTGAATAGGTGTGTGTGTCACCAAAATTTACGCGACAATTTAGGGAAACGAAACTTAATAGAAAAAGACAAAGAATTACTGCGGAACTGTTGGAAACGATCAGAATAATTGATCCACGTTTGTGTTTAACATTATCGCCGAAGATGGGTACTACCGGTGTCGACGTGTGATTTTATTCGTATGAAAGAGCCACTGGAAGGGAATTGTTATGAAGTTATTCCAGCACTCCAAACGACTGTGACAGATGCGCTAAGAGGCATCCTGGATTAAGCTTTCACTGCTTACTCCTATGATCTCAAGAAACGGTGGTAGCTGTGCATAGATAGCCAAGGGGATTATTCAGCCTGACAAAACCTAGGCCCATTAGTTGGCATGTTGAATAATTTATTTTTACGAGATTAGTCCTAGAACTTATCAGACTAAGGTTGTAATAGGGGACGGAAGGTCAAAGTGACCTCTACCAAAATTATTCTCTGTGATCTTATTTTCTTGAACAAATGAACAAATTTTTCATAGTATATATTGATTACAGTTATCACAAAGAAATCACCGTAATATCTGATCTATAACACGTTATATTGTTGTTTTTTTGTTACTCTACGAAATGACATTTTTACCCTACCTAAGGGAGTAAAGTGGTATTGGATTCTTCTTCAAGAATTATTCAACAATAGCAAAATATATACAAAAAAGCAACCTTTCTATTTTCATTTCTGCCCTATAAGAAAAAGCAATCCCAGGAAGCAAGACTAAACATACCGCACTGCGATCACCTCTCTCTTCACAAACACTGGAACTGGAAGCATCATTTACTTCACAAAAATCGTGATCTCATTGTTGGATTGTAGTCACGATTGCTGTGATTTCGAACTGTAACAGCTCCGAATTACTTCTGTTTCCACCGGGTATCGAACATCAAACCCCCTTTATTACAACCCCAGTAGCACACATATGTGTTTTTTTCAACGTTGATTTTAGGTTCATTTTGTTGATTAACCGTTATCGGTTGAATAACATACGTTTATTTTTATATCATATTTCAACAAAGACGTCAATACAACGTGTATTCAATATGTTATTTTCAACTATGGTAAAATAGATTTTGTTTAATGCATTTCTTACTAATGTTATGTCAAAAAATATAATTAAAACTGATTGAAAGACACAAACTAATTTTGGTGTTCGGATGTGCACGTTGAAAACAGATTGAATTGTAAACCATATTTCAACGAAGTTAGAATTTCATTGGTACGACGTTAATGTGTCGTACTTTCAACTATCATTCATACTATGTCCTAGAATTCGTTTCACACTTGAATTTCTAATTTAATTACTTAAACATTAAAATACAATGAAAATAGCTATATTTGTGATGTTTTCATTTGCATGTTGAAAACAGGTTAAATTTTAAACTATATTTCAACGAACATTTAATTTCAACTATACAGTAAAAGAGTAGTGGCCTCTCCAGGTGGATTCTTGGATAAGTGGTCAACGCGTCAAGCTACCAACGAGAAGTGCAGAACGTTCCTATGTTCGAACCCCACAGCAGTCACTCGGACTATTTACTGTTGGAAAGTTAACACCGTATATCGTGATAAAAGCAATAGATAAAATGAAACTAAATGAGTGTACACCAACAGACAACATTTATGCTCTGTTTTGGCCAACTAAACAGTTTCTTCTCAACCATTATTCAACATCAAATAAACCGTTGAACAGCCGGACATTTCGGTACATTTACAACGTTAACGTAACATTTCGGTACAAACGTTTAATCCACATATTTCCAACGTTTGTGTGCTACTGGGGAAGGCACCCAAACGTCAACATTCACCCACTAGGGAACGACTATACAAACACAACCTACGACTACTCCAATGTTCGCGATTCTTGTTACTCATGCAATAATAGCTTCTTGGGAACTTCCATCACCGAAGTTCCTAATAAGTGAAAGAGATATGATATTTGTTCCTAATTTCATAGTACGGATACTGGTATATAAAATATAGTCAAATACAATTGTGCGATTGATGTAAATAAATGCTTACTGATTAAAACAGAAAAGTAACTTTTAATAATTACATTTATAAAATTCTCTGACCTAGATAGTCTTTCGTCAGTTGCAAGTACTTTTAATTTAATTTAGCTATATTCTAGAGATGGCTACCCAGTTACAAATTGATTATAAAATAAATATATGCGAAAATAAATTAGATTTAAAAACACTGGTAGTACATATAAATAAGTGTTAATTGAAGTTATTTTGTTATCTAAACCTTAGATTTTCATTAGTTGTTGTTGTTCTCTCAATTATCTCATTTGCAGTTTGAATATTCTTAAGAATAATTAATTAAATTCAGCGAGTCGCAAAGTTAATAAGGAATTTATGTTACCGTACTCCCACGGAGTGAAGAACATTCAAGTTTTAAAAATTTGTTTACCTCTTGCCATGTACCAGTGGAGACATCTGTTTACCATAGTAAGTAACTATAAAGAATATAAAAAAAAAATATTCCAACCTAAGAAGCATTATCCCAGTTCTTTGTATACCAAATTTTTCTTACTTGTTATAATGAATGTGCTTTTAAATCTACATTGTTATTTTTGTTTCTTGAAAACTATCCTACAAAGAGTTGTCCTGAATCTGAAGACATTTTTAAATTATGTATTAATTTTCGTATCTTTCAGTGATTTACTTTTAAATTGATATACGATAATATTTTCATTTTTTTTTTCGTGAGAATATCAACGTTTTATAATGAGTTTGATGTAATCTAATATGAAGTCAGACTTACTCACAGTTGTGGCAATGGTAATCCAAAATAAAAGGCATTTATCAAACCCAAATATCAATAAAGGTAGGACACAGAGGTTTCCTTATATGTAGTAATACATAGTTTTTGCTCCTTGGGAAATTTAATTACAATTGCAGCTGACAAAACAATTGACAACAACCATTTACTGCTGTTAATGAAACCCGTCTTTATTGCTTTTATAAAATGTAGATGACTCGACAATCAAAGACATAAAATTTGTTTTGTTCGAATCCCTTTCTTGCGTCCATGTGAAACAGTTTAAAATATATTTTTGCAGTTCCAAGTTATATCCGGTTATATATTGCGTACTTTATGACATAGCTATAACTCTATTGGGTAAGCTGGTTGTGAGATGTATATTACGGTTTTAATCAGTGAGTACTGCTAATTAACAGTGTACTGAGCGTCTGGAAAGAGGATTCTATGTGAATATAAACCTTAAGGATTACGGTAAACATATGTGCTTACGTTTGATTTTCCCCCTTCTCTAACGCGGTTAAAAACAACTAAAGTATTAAAGATTACACAGTGTGTTACAAAAGAACACAGGCAAATCTACCACACGAGATTCCTGACATGAAAATAAAAATAAAATGTATAGACCACAGAGGGTACACAAATGCTTCGTTTTAGCACTATACGTTGCCCAAAGCGTGCTGAAATGAAATTTAGAAAGCAACAATCTCCAACAAAAGATGGCAGCACTATCTCCGTATATGTCTAATGTATTTTTATCGTTGCACGAAATTTCCTTGCTGCTCCTATAATTTCAAGCCTAGAGAGTTCAAACTTTCAGGGAAGAAAGTTCATAACCAATTCAAGTGCATGTTTGATGCCGATGTTTTATTTTCGTTTTCCGTCATTGTTGAAATATCGAAACCTATAACAATGAAGCTCTTTCAACAATGGTCAAAAAAGAAAATTAAAAATTGGCATCGATCATGCACTTGAATTGGCTATGAACTTTTCTTCCCTGAAAGTTTGAACTCTCTAGGTTTAAATTTATAGGAGCAGCAAGGAAGTTTAGTGCAACATTGAGAATACATTAGAGATATACGGAGATAGTGCTGCCATCTTTTGTTGGACATCGTTGCTTTAGATTATCCTTACAGTAGAACTGATACGGCGTGGTACCCTCAAACAGGTCCAACCTGCTCTATCGAAAAATGAATATTCCAAAATTGTGCAATGGATTCCTCAAAGGAAATAAGGGATTCCCAAAAATTTTCTGAAGTAAAGGTGGGTCGAAAAAAGCATGAATAGCACCACAAACCAGCATGTAAGAATAATTAAGTCTGCGGCGATTTGATATCACAAACACATTTCCTGTGCGGGACGTTTTGTTTCAAAAAAGATGAGTGACTGCATAACAAATAGGAGCAAGTTACCATAAGGAACACTACACTTTAAGGAACTTTTGCTCTACTTTTTATCGGTTAAAGAAACTGTCATTGACTAATTATAGGTCATCTATAGTCCTACGTATCATCTATATGCCTACATATACGGAAAGTCGTCCTATTAGTGATTAGTTCTACCTCATACCGCAGAGAATGCATAAGAATACCGTCCTTTCTTTGGAGAACCCCTTGCGCATCCATTGCACAATTTTGGATTATGCATTTTTTGATAGAGCAGGTTTGAAGTTTTTGAGAGTACTATACCGCCTCAGTTCTATTGTTAACGGTACTGGAAATATCAAGCTCTAGAGTTCATTTCCCCACACCTTTGGCAGGCTATAGCGCCGGAATGAAGCATTTGTACACCCTTAAAGAAAAAAAATGGGGGGCTGGTCTATACTTTCCTTTTATTTTCATGTCAGGAATCTCGTGAAGTATGTTTGTCGGTGTTATTTTGCAGCACCCTGTATATAACCCCAAATAGATCGGAATCCTTCGATAGACAGAGCTCAAACGGGTCAATCGGGTAATTCAGTTCAATTTATGGAACAGGTCTGTGCTTGGGATTCGATCTGACCCGGAGGGCGAAGCAGGAATTTTAATTCTTTCAGTATTATATACTGTTCCGTTTAAACAGACTTTCTACCTGCGGTGACGAGGAGCAGGGATGTTAGTCCCCAGAGTACAAAAGAATACGACGCCGTGAAGTTTCTACCAATAGTAATAACATATGGAAATAGTCTCATATCCACGGAAAGAACAAAAAATCACCGGATGTGTACAAATAACACCACCTCCTTGGAAAGTCTATATTGAATGAATTTTGTGTCTGAAGGACCAAAGTTTCCAACTCTTTTAAAATTCTCATTATTTGAAGTCCCCTTACATTAGCTCACCTCTCAAGGAATCTGACGTATTATAATATTGATTTATTCCAACCACAGGAACAAGAACGATAACGGGGTCAATTTGGTCAAGATTCGATCATATCGGGTCGCCAAATTATCTCAGTCTGGTGATTTCGGTGAAGGCCGAACCAATCAAGTCACCGGGTCATCAGGACCAAACGTTTCGGACCGGGTCTCCGAGTCACCTACGTTTGAGTCAGGTAGGATTGCTGGATCACCAAAAGTGATCACGGTTTCAGCTCTGAACAGTGGTGCTGGTTGTAATTAAAATATGACCCTATATGAGGATTGTACTTACCAATATTTTAGGAAGATATAAACATACGTTATAAAGTACTCACAGTCGTCACTGTGAAGCATAACTACAGAGGATCTAGAATTCGAACTCTCAGCAGTGACGCACTGCCCTACTGACTCAAAGTTAAGCAAACCTTATATCTACAGGGCTGGGATCAATTACCTGTAATCAAACAATTTTAGGGGATATCGGGAAAAGTTCTAATTATAATAATATCAAATAAACACTATTGCATCTTGCGGAGTAAGAATTTCAGAAATGGAATTTCGTTCCATTCAAGAGAACCACTTGACATGAACCAGAAAGTTTTTTTTTTCCAACTGGCTATAAGTATGTTCAACCGCTATATGCAAATGTCACCACTGCATAGTCAACCACATTACAATCGAACAGCGCATGAAATGAAGCACATGCATCGTCGTCGTGCGATCAGGACACAGGTGAATTATTTGATTCTTACAGGCCTTTACAGCCAAGCAAAAAATTAATTATTGGCTAGAAATGTCCTACTCAAAGGTACAAGTCACAGAGCCATATTTTGTACCTGGAGCGTAAAAAACAATAATACCCGACCAATGCGAGATATTTTTTTTATCATAGCATCATGAATAATTATGACTTCTTCAGACAGCCAAACGTGAATGAGTTATATAAAGGACATGCTGTGGTACGACTTTCAGAACAAAGGTGGTCAGGTCATTTAAACAAATGAAGCAGCAAACTCTGGAGATTGTAAAGCGTAATAAAAGTTTCTGGTTTGGGCATTGCTACAAGTACTGATATATTATCAATTGCCAAAAGTCTCTCTCTCTCTCTCTCTATATATATATATATATATATATATATATTCCTCACTGTAATGAGAAATGCTTTGACATTATTACGTCCAGCTGAGAAAATTCTTCAAGTCATGATTCAAGTTTAAAATATGCAATATTTATTGTAGAACTTACAAATGAAGAGATAAGCAAGCTTCAATCAGATGATAAATTTGAAGA
>JAGDQP010018319.1:0-15666 GCA_022664845.1 Lepisma saccharinum
TGTCGCTTCTTAATCTTCTCCTTCCGTCATCCCTCGTTCTTGTAAGGATTCGATCTCTCGTCGTGCGGATAAAGAATAATCTCGCATTTCTCCTTTCATCTCCCGTTTCACTCAGCTTATTTTGCTAGGAACGGTTCTTTTTTTTTTTTTAACATTTGAAAGTATATTAGATGCAAGGAGGAAAACCTCAAGGCGAAGATGGAAATACGAAACTCAGATAGATTTTTTTTCTTTTAAAATTAGAAATTCTGAATCTATTACGAAGATGAAATGCTTCTTTATAAAGAATAATAAATTTATTTTACACTTAATTTTTTTTACTGAACTTCTATTGGCTCTATAAGCATCTGTGGCCAAAGTATGTCACATGTAGGAGGACGATGTAACTCGCTGAACACTGTTGAGAACAAGAATTGGAAAGGTATTGTCCATGGTCTATATTCAAGGTACCAAGCTGGCACTCACCTGGTGGGACTGACAAAAAAGTTTTTATGCACATTTTTGCGGAAAATTTGTGTGTTCGAAAAGTGCTGTAAAGATATACAAAAACTGTTTGTATTTTTTAAACCCTCAAACACATCTCACAGTACTGCTTTACGATTACTTTTCGAACACTAGTTACCGAGTGATCGTTACTCAGTTGGTAGAGCGTCGGCTTGTATTCGGGAGGTCTTGGGTTTGATACAAGCGGCTGACTGTCTTGACTTAGGTTTTATTAGGGTATTTCCTCAGTCACACCAGGCAAATGTTGGGATTGTACTGGTCGGCTCCTTCCCACTACTTATCCTAGTCTGGGTCATAGATGCCTAAAGGTCATAAATAAATTCAAAGTCAAGCACTTGTTGAACACGACTTGTCCCCAATATATCGTAATAAACTCCGGCCCACTCATTTCCGCATCGGACTTTTAATATATAGTCAAACAAACGTTGCGATTCTACTAAAAATCGCGAAGGCTCCGGTCCATTTACAACATCTCTGACACACATTCAGTTAGAAACACTGACAACTGGGGTACTTAGGGAAGACAGCACCTAGAGAATGTTTCTATTCTGACGAATATTTATGCCACGTCTGGAGCGGATAGTCCAACAGTATGAAAGCAAAATGCAAATTTTAATTTTAAAATACATTGGCAACACTGACAACTGGAATACTTTGGCTCAACTAGGTTGGCAACATTGACAGCTGGGGTGCTTGGGGACTGGCACAAATAGTATTTTTCTATTGCGTCTAATAATATTTATGCCAATTGTGGTGCAGATAGATTTAACGGAATGGAAAAAATCAAAAATTGAATTTAAAAATGTGTTGGCAACACTTACATATTGCACCAATCAAGATGGTTTCGGCAGCTCTGAGATTTTCCAGCCAAGACTTTTCAACGACATCTCTATACCTTGTGATTTATGAGATTAATTATTTTGGATCGGGATGGATTAATTGTGTCCCTTCTTGTGATCTGCGTTCTCAAGGGACGTAAAACAAGTTTATTTAAAGTGATTTCCGTAACTCAGTTGGTAACAGCAATAAGCAGTGAACCCGGCCCGATTTCCTTCCCCGTTCCCGCCAACTTTTGCAGCTGTTTTCCAGGCTATTGGAAGTAGCCATGGTTCATGCGGTACCGCGTCTGACCACGAATCGGACGGTCCGGGTTCAAATCACGGCCAGGGCGAAGACTTTCTGTTCAGTGCTACCATGCCTGGCACTCTGAGATGCACCAAGCCTCTTTGAGTACCGATGTGTCGTTTGTATTCCTGGGCACATTGGTAAAGGTGGTTGAGCGTGGGACTGACCACATCTCGTTCCGCTAGTTGAGAATATGCGGAATGCTCACTCTAGCTTCCCCTTGCGCCGTTCACGGCGCGTGTTCATCACATCTTTACCCTCTCTAGGATATTGAAACCGCTTATTCATATAGTCTATAAGTTGTTTGTGATAAAAATATATAACAATTATTCAAAGTGATGAATACTACACAAGAAGCAATGAAATGTCAATTCATTTGAAGTGTAAGACCAATGCCAATGCCAATATAGTACAGCTATGGACAAAAGTTTTGACGTATGTCTATAACTTTTCTTATTGCAACAATAAACATACAGAAATATAGTGTACATTTGTTGACTTGAAGAGAGATGCATAATAACATGACATACTCTTGCAGAAAATATTTTCCTGATATTTAGGTAAAAAAAAAAAATGATATCTCAAAAAAAAATATTTTGTTGGCAAATTAAATCCAAGTCCAAAAATCTCACTAAGTTGTATAGTTCCCTCATTTCATCCCGGAGAGGGATATTTTTGTGATCTAGAGGGAATTTTATTTTCGGTCATAGATGTTACACACAGGAGATACACATAATATATGGGAAATATTCTCTAAAACATGCGTCAAAACTTTTGTTCATAACTGTAGTGTAAGCAAGGCCTTACCCTTTTCGTGGTCCGAAAAAGGTTACGGACAGATGTAATAACTTAGATATACTGTATATGATGAGATTGGGTCAAAGCCACCTGTTTGTTGCATAAGTTAGTTTTACGAAAATTTAAGATTTAATATTTTTAAAAAATCGATAGTACTGGGATTGCAGTAACTGGAACGGAGTTGTATAAAATCATCTTTATTAGAAACGTTTCGTATTATATATACAGGATGTTTCCAAAAGATGTGGCCAAACTTCGGAAGATAAATCTTCACAACGAAACAAGTAAATAAACTTCCTATGAACATACGCAAAAAATGGGCACAGTGTCTGAGTTAAAGGCGTACAAAGATCACCCGGTTTCGTCTCAACTGACGTCATACCTCAACAATGATGCAATGCGTGTGGGCTTATCTAATCACACTCGAAGTTGTAAGCAATACATTTCCTTCAACAAAGTTTCAGATTGATTTATACTTCTTCGAGGCGATTTCCATACTTGCCATATTAACTCCTTGACAATGAATTTTATCTGTAGGGAAATCTTTCTATGCGACATTCCCTCAATCATAAACTTTGCGAAAATAAATAAATTTATTGGCTACTACTTTAATTGTTGTAAATATATTACGTCATTTGTGATCATGCCGGGCGAACGTTGAACGCCTGTACCTCTGATACTATGCCCCCCCCCCCCCCCCCTCCCGTGTGTGAATAGGAACTTTTTCTTATTTCGGTGTCAGGATTTACCTCCCGAAGTTTGTCAACATCCTTTCAATCCACACTGTATATTAGATACCAATATTGTTAACTGGAATGTTGTCTTAGCAATCGAAAGGTCCTGCGAACAATTTTAGTGGCCGTTCATCCTAACTTAGGTTTCCCAGGAATCTTCCCCGGCACATTCACCAATGATGTCTTCCTGAATATATGGAAAATGTCAGTAACCCTGGTACATACTAAATCGAAGTCTCGCTATAGAGCATTTCCTGTAGGCGCTTATTGCTATGATGCGATGATTTTTTTTTTTTTTTTACTTTGTGTTATGAAACAGAAACTTATTCTACGTACAAGTTATACAGACTGCGTGCTTAAAGTAATTCTGTAAAGAAAATACTGGATTTCACTACATTTGATATCGGAATTAATTGAAGTGCATAATCGAATATTTTACTCAACAAACGAATCCAGTCCGCAAACAAATGCAAAAAAATTACATGAAGACGAGAGAACTGAAGCTTTCTGTAGTAGAAGTAGAAATCCAACTTTAGTATCAGAAGGACAATGGATAAAGTCCAACTAAATATTATATATACTAATCTAAATGGATATTTAACATGAGCACTGGCAAGAACCTATACAATTTGGAAGAATAACTGTACTCCGGAAGCAAGTACATTGTGTGACGTCACTGCAATGGCATCATTAAGTTTCTCCATTCATTTTTACGGGGCCACGGTGGCTCAGTTGGTAGAGCGCTCACCTCTGGTGCTAGGGGTCGTCGGATCGTGGATAATCTCCGTGTGCGTGGGTTTCCTCGGGGTACTCCCGTTTCCTCCTACTTTCTTCATTCCACCAATTCATCCCATCATCATCCATACGGCCTGAGCCATAGTTGCCTAAAGGCCTTAAAATAATTTGAATTCAATTCCATTCATTTACTGCAAAAACGTAAGTACAGAAAACCCGTTACGCGTACTGAAATAGATGTAGTATGAAACCAAGATCACATTTATTTGTGATGACGTCTGTAAAAATATACGTGGTGTAATTCCGGGATAAGCTGACATATCGGGTGGGATGGCTAGGCCTTCTATTTCTCACAGTAGAAGCCAAATGTGGATACGAGTAAACCTTTGCTCCAAGTAATACTTTATTGAGTACTTCATTTAACACTTGGCTTCTACTGCGTGACTTCTACTTCATCCGAAATGGCCATTTATCCCGGAATTACACTAATTCCGTTTATTATTCAGTGTATCAGGCAAATGTTGAGATGGTATCTTGCAACTAGGCCAAGACAGACTTTCATCTTCCTCTATGCTACACCTGAGCCAAAGTTGCCTAAAGGTCATAAATTTAAATTCAATATCGTAAATTCAAGAATTCTTGCATGAATAAACTAACTCTTTACCTGGCGTTGCCGTGTAAATATTTATATGAATCTTCTATTAAAGACAGGAAAACGAATTAATTCTATCTATGCCATTTTGGGACATTTTATTTGTCATCCCTTATCATCCCCATGCCGATGGGGATGAACTTAGACAACGATATCGGGAGAGGGGGGGGGTCACTATTTATCTCAGCGACCCGAAAAACTGGATTCGACATTCATATCGATCGTTTTCGATTACTTTTATAAGTCACCCCTTCTCAGCCCCACATCTAAAGGTGTCCTATTCCCCACAGTATTTTATTCCAGATTGTAAGTGATATGTGTACTAAGTTTGGTTGAAATTGCTCCAGGAGTTCCAGAGTTATGCTGCAACATAATACACATACAAATATAAATCCATATAGATAGATACATAGATCGATATCATGCAGCAGAGTAAACTGAAAAATAACTAAGGAAGAATTTAAAATTTGCTGGAACCGTTTAAAAAAATCCATTAAAATGACTCTTGCTTCGTATTGTACCTAAAATATGTGTAAGATAATAACTAAAGCCTACAAAAATATAATACTTGGTACAAAAATACACAAAAAGGACAAGATTTAATTAAAAATTGAAAAATTAGCACAAAAAAAAACAATATTTACGTCAGTTTTTTTTAATTTTAGAGTGAAACTACTTTTGAAACATACCACTGGACCTTTAAAAAACTAATAACAATAAAATAAATTGAAAATAATAGTAAGCATGCATTCCAAGTTCACATCATTATGTACCAAATATAAGAATTTTAAAATCACTCCAAGCTACCACGTGAATTGACAGAAATTGCCTAACACGAATGGTTATGCAACCCACCAAACGTCAGTGTTGAGCGGGTTCGTATAAACAACAGGCGTCTTATACCACCGACTCGGTTTGATTGAGCTCGCACTTCTTAAGTAGTAGATGTCGAGCACTGGAGATAAATGAAGTGAATAATAAAATTTATGATCGCATCTATAAATTAATCGATCGCCAAACACAGTGTGAAATACTGGATGTAGAGAGCTAAAACAGAAAACAATTACGAAAATATGCCAATAACCTTGTCTATCAGAATATAACTAGGAAAATATTGGATTTAAATCATGGATGGACAAACAAAAAATGAATATTACGTCACTAACTTCATCCATCGCCAAATAATGCAGTTCATAGGATGTATGTCGCTTAGATATTCACAGGATGTTATCTAGACGTCTATGGTACGTTTTTATGTCGTGATGGTGGTATTAAACGTCGAAGAGAAACTTACAGCGGACACTTTGACAACACACAAAAGTACGCATAGTGAAACTAATACCAAGTCTTAAAATGAAGAAACCTAACCAAACGTGCAGGACCTGCCGTTTTCAGTCAGCAGATTAAAAACAGCTGAACAAAATGGCGGTCACTGAATTCAAATCTAAAATCAATTTATCTCAACTCGCTTCTATTAAGCAGAAAGAGTGAATTTTTAGAAAGGAGAAAGCTAACAGATGTAAAGTATCTGCCAGGTATTTCTATTGTAACCAGATTAAAAATGACTGGATAAAAATCGAACCCGCTAAATAGAATTCAAAATTGAAATCCTGCTTCGATTACGGCGCTAACCTGCGTTACAGATAGAGAAATTTATGTTAAAATGCACCAAGTATTGAGGGGTCGACTTTAATCGCAATGTTAGCAAAATGCCTATATACTTGGTAACCTTGTCCAACACCGAATAACACCGTTAAAACAAGACGTAACGCACTGAAATAAGAAACTACATTACAAACTAGTATATGACATCAGTAACTTTAGTGAACTGAAATGGTTTGGAAACTCTGACTCAGGTCAGGATAACGTAGAAGAGAAGATATTGGAATATAGTCGGTCAGGGCCTATTTTAGAGGTACCATTCCGCCATTTGCGTGGTGTTTTTGAAGGAAAATCGTCGAAAAACCTCCGTCAGGATAGACGGCCGATTGGATCGTTATCAGGACCTTCCGATTGCTAAGCCAAAGTTCTAGCAACTGAGCTACGGCCGTTAGATCAGTAATTTTTGTAAAGAGAATTTAATAGAAGAAGAACAGGATGTGAAGCACTGATACAAAGAAACTGAATGATAAAAGTACACTTCATGTTAGTAGCTCAGCCCATCGCCAAATAATACAGTACATTGGCCATCGGAAACAAATTTAGATTACGGCGGGAAACAAACAATAAGGGACAATTTAATTACTCTGTTTAGTAACATTAGATTAGAAGATAACGAGAGGTACTAATTTGGGTAAGTCGAGACCCCTCATTACTACAGACAGTAGAATTTCCTGAATAAAGGTGTTTAAATTTCGTGACTGAAAACGTTAAAAAAAATCGTGAGTACAAGGGTAAATTTCTTGACTAGCTAAAAATAAACACTGATAATTGTTTCTAACGACTTTTTAAAACCTTTGACATAAACCAGAACGCACACAATGAATGCTTTGGCGATCATGTAGTTCGTATTTCTCGCGCTAGATGGCAAACCATGTTCGCAAATTTGCTGCTATCTATGGGGGATAAAGTGTACTACAATCTAATATTTTCCGCACTACGAGAGTCAAATGATAAAGAGTTTTTAAGACGAATTATATGTTTTTTTTCGATTGTTTAAGCATTATTTTCGTAAATGAATTAATAAAAATTGTATAATTTCTTAAGTAGAGCTCAGAATTCGTGAATGGAAAAAAAAATGTCAAAATTTTGCCAGTATTTTGTGAGTTAAAAAGCACATTTTCACAACATGTTAACAATCATTTGTTTATTTGATGTGATTTCTTGAGTGTTTTCGCGAATTCGAGAGTCGCGAAATTATATTGTCCCTAATCATTACTACCAAAGCTGAAACGGATCATCCGGATCAGGTTTTGAACTGGGCCTATGCATGGGACCCGGCCTCACCTCATTTTGACCTAGACCGCAGAGCAGGGTTTGTATTATTTTCCTTATTATACACTGTCTCGTTTGAACAGTTTCTTTCAGGGGTGACAGAGACAGGAGTTTTATCCCCAAGAGCACGAAAAATTCGATACTGAAAAGTCACTAACAATAGTAATAACATACGGAAATAGCCTCACACCTCCGGAAAGAAAAAAAAAGGCTCCCAGGGGTGTACAACGAAGAGCCGACTGAGGTAGACCTGTGATCTGAGGCATGTCAGCATTCGAGGATCGGGTTGCCGGATCATAATAGTCACTTTGATCATTTGGGTTAATCGGGTCAGGTTTCGGACTGGGTCATTGGGTCACCTATGTCCGGATCGGGCCAGGTCACCAAAACTGATCCGGTTCTGGGATCTGATTACTACTATAGCTCCTGCAAAACATCTACAAAACAAGACTGAAAAATCTGAAAGTCGATTTTTTTTGTTTAGATAAATTTTCTGAAGACCAGATTTCCTCCGCCTTATAGAAATGGTCGTTTCGAATGTTACTGTCTGTATTTAAAAGCTCCTCCCCACCTTTACACATCTGAACATGCATATTTTGTAGTCAAGGTTACCTCTCAATTTCGCGTGTCCTGTAGATTGCATGCAGTCTCTCTTTTGCAATAACGAAACGAAATGTCTTTGGATAATACTGTTAATGGCCACGGCCACACACACATATACACGAGGGAGAGGGAGAAAGAGAGAGAGAGAGAGTATCAGAATATGGCCAGACTGGTCTCCCTTAACAGTTCAGAAACATTAAACAGCCCTTTTAGTTTCATTTTATGCTCGCAGTTTCTCTCTCTTTGCCTTGCAGAGACCATCCATAAATGATAATTGGATTGAAGCAACATATCGATCGCGTGTCAAGTTCTCTTTCCACACATCGCTACTCTGAGTAAACATATTTGATAGATACGCTCCGAACAAAACTTCAGCCAACCTCACATATATGGAGGTGTATTAAACACACTTATAAATATGTATATCCTATAAATATTCCGGAAACTTTGTTGTGTTTGTTACAGCCTGTCTGTTCCCACAGGATCTCCAAAAGTGTTTTAGAAGTTTGAGATTTCCAAACTTATGGGTAAATAATACCTTTTTCTTCTTACTAATTAGGTTTCCTTTTTCTTAGCTTTAAATTGCCCCCTGACGTCTATTGCTGGTGAACACAAGAACGACACAAATTAACAAACTTTGGTTTACTTAAGGTTAGTTTAAAGCAAGTATCTAAACGTAGATGGCCTCTGAATGTCTCTTAAAGTTAATGTAAAGCAACGATCTAAAACAAAAGATGGCAGCTCTACCTCCGTATATATCTAATGTATTTTTATCGTTGCACGAAATATCAATGCTGCTCCTACAAATTCAAGCCTCGAGAGTTCTAACTTTCAGGGAAGAAAGTTCATAACCAATTCAAGAGTTCGATCAATGCTGATTTTTTATTTTCGTTTCTCTTCATTGTTGAAATCACTTGATTGTTGTTGTGAATATCAAAGCCTATAACAATGAAGCTCTTTCAAGAATGAACAAAACCGAAAATACAAAAACGGCACTGATCGAACTCCTGAATTGGTTATGAACTTTCTTCCCTGAAAGTTAGAACTCCCTAGGCTTGAATTTGTAGGAGCAACATTGAAATTTGATTAAACGATAAAATACGAAGGTGTTGCTGCCATCTTTTGTTGGAGATCGTTGCTTTACATTAACCTTAACGTATGTTTTTTTTCCTTCTATGAAATTGCAATGCTGTTTCTTTAAATTCAAGCCCAGAGAGTTCAAACTTTCTCTTGTACGGTTTTTGGTGATTGTACTATTACAGGAGCTACCAATGTCGCGTAATGTATCCGCACCAATTCAGATTCAAATTGATTCAAGTCTCATGATCTATTGCTGATACTTCATGGAGATTTCCTTATATTTCCATAATAATTGATGAATTCTTGAATAGTATAATTATTGTACAGCACTGTTGCACGAATGTATTCTTGGAAGGGTTTATGTATTCAGATTTCTTTGAATTGTAAGGTCCATTGTTGAAATACCACAATATATTTATTTTCACACAGTTATGGTAGTATGCTCTCATTGTTGTAACAGAAGACTGTTCATTTTATTGATGTGTCACTTTTCACGCTATATTCCTTTGAACACTTTATTGTACAGCTTGATTCCTGGAATGATCTGTTTCAGCTACTATGAATCGATTAAGATTTTTTACTTTTATTCTATTTTAATCTTAAAGATTATTTTTTACCAATTATACTAACTTCAAATGATAAGTTGTTATTAGTTAATTTTCAAGTCATTCTAACCTTTATTTTATTAGTGAAATTCTCATGTAAAAGCTTTCTGGTAATTAAAAAGAGTTAGTCAGTCATCTCTAAATATAAAAGTATAAGTGAGTAGGTTTGCATTATCATCACACAAAAAGCGCTTGACCGATTGGAACGATTTTTCGCACCTGATCAGTCACCAGACCGCACTGGAAAGTTACCATATTACTTTGATTCTAAAATTATTATCTCCAGAGATAATCGACCATGTAATTATCCGTTGAATTCCAATGGCAGTGGTAACAAAAATGGAAAATATAAAAGCCAAGCACGCGGCAACCCACAGTACAATGTTGTTCGACGGGTTGACTACCTCCAAGTGGTCAAATTTGGCATGACTTATCAATTAATTAACAACGGCAATCTTGGGTAACACATCCCTAACAAAGCTTATTGGTGACAGTCCCGATGACTGTTGCCAACATATTTTCTTCACCTCGCACCAACGGGCGGGCAAATCAGCTAGTTTTTAATGTAGTAAAATGACTTCCGATTTGTTAAAGTAATTACTTATAGATCGGGTTTGTTGGGACAATACTCAAAAGTAGAATTATCATGTGATTCATTTAGAAAAGGCCTCATTGAGTCAATCATTAGTGACTTACTGATGTATTGTTTAACATTCACCGGCATTTTGTCAATTTCAAAAGTTCTATCCGTGCCGAATTTTTTTTTGTTCATTGTTGAAAGAGTTTCATTATTTTGGTGAATATCCAAAAATAACAAAGAAGCTCTTCCAACAAGGAACAAAAAGAAAAGGACAAAAATTGGCACGGACAGAACTCTTGAAATATTCATAAACTGTCTTCTCTCAAAGTTTGAACTCTCTAGGCTTGAATTTATAGCAGCAGCATTGCAATTTGGTGGAAAAAACAAAAAACAGAGGTAGTGCTGCGATCTATCTCTAGATATCGTTGCTATACCTTACCTTAAGCACATGTATGCGAATTATTTATGAAATTATTCACAGTTTATACAGGATGCATCCAAATTATGCGGACAAACTTTCGAAAGGGATTACTCACACCAAATAGAAAAAAATATTTTCCACATGGGTTCGTGAAAGAGTGTTCCCAACTCTTTTAGTGCAAGAATTAACATGTTACATTGGTATATTAATATTTCTCGATAAATCATAAACGATGCATTAAAGTATAATTCAGAAATAAAACGGGACACTGGGTCAAATTTTGGACCGGGTCTATACTTGAGACGCGACATGACCCGATTTCCACCCGGTAGCCCCGAGATCAAAGTGGAGTTTTTAATTCTTTCATTATACACTGTTGCGTTTAAAAAGTGTTTCTTTCAGGAGGGACAGAAAACGGAGGTTTTATCCCCAGAACATTATAAATATAATGTTGATAAATTTCTAACAATAGTAATAATTAGACCCCGGATTTTTAGGTTCTAAAAATTAAGTCTTAGGTAACTAAAATTGGGACTTTAAAATCTCAAATTAGGAAGGGACTTTAAAATCTCTTCCCCACCCTATTCTGGCTGAACCTAAGTAGTCTAAAGGCCATAAATAAGAATTAAAATTCAAAATTCACAACACACGACTAAATACAGAACTTGTTGAAGACATTTTAAATCGATATGTAGTTGATTTCAAGGAATGCAGCGCTTACGGGAGTGTTCAAGGTGCATTTGGGTGTGAACGTTACGTAAAATACATAAAAAATATATTAATTTTACCCCCAAAAATCTGAATTTCAGGTGATGATCCGGAACCTATGGACCCCTATACATATTTACGTCGTAACACACCACGAAATAATTTTTTTGTCATTTGTGAAGCATGTAAAATCTTGTATCCACTAACGAATTAGAGAATTTTTGGAACTGGCTACTTGAGGTATTATAATACAATATTTACATCAATTTTGAAATTTCACATTCGCACTCCGTTGTCTGGAAACCAACTGCACACATGACGAAATAATGTGCTCTCCTCCTGCTCGTGACATTGGACTCTCACCTCCCACTGCACCGTGACTTGTAACTCTATACTAAACACGATTACGATGACTTTTTATGACTCACTGTGCTGTTGCGTTTTGTTTTTAGAATTTCGTCACTTACTTTACAAAAAGGATGACCGCATTGATTAGGGCATTTTTTTCGGCTGAAAATTCTCTAAGTCCAACTTCAGGTATCGTCGAAAACTGTAAATCAAAGATGTCAGCTTCGAGCCCCCAAAGGTGAATCTTCGCCACTAGGAAACGTTAGTACGGATGTGTTTTTCTTCTTTTAAGTGCAATAAGACATGTCGAAATGTTATTAAGTGTAGAGAAAATAACATTCATTGAAACACGTAATAATATAGTATTTCGAAACAATGCATACATGTGATCACATGATGGTTTCGTCACCTACTTTTCCATACGTAAAAGAACATTTTCGAAGAAAGCAAAGACAGCAAACATAGTTCTCGCATTCATAGTGCAATGAACAAGACAAAGGAGAAAAAACAACAGCATTGCAACGAATATGAATGCATCTTGGACACCGAAAATTCAGTCATGTTTCTTCAGAAGGAGTTCTATCAGAAAGAGATAAGACGTGTTCATGTTAGCTCAGTGGTAGGGCGCGTGGCTTCTAATCGTGAGGCCCTGGGTTCGAATCCCGTTCTGGAAAATTTACTTTAATGTAATGATATATTCCTCAAAGCATGAATAATTACATACAATAATAATAATCAGTTTTATATGTATCCATACAAGCATTTCAGGACATAAGTAATTATTATGTATAAAATAAAACATCAGAGGAGTGGTGGGTGTCGACAGAACGTCAGTATGTTATATGTGAACGTTAAATACAAATTAAGTAAATCGTCTAATAACAATATACTCTGTATAAGTGTGTGTAGTGTACAAATCCTTTACTTGAAAGATGTGTACTTATTTTATAGTATATTAAAAGCATTATTTGTCCGCTTTAAATGAGTGAACTTCTGTTCACTTCCAGCAAAAATTCTCACCTCTGAGCAACAATGAGTACCTCACGTGGGAAAGAAGGCATATGTGGAATTGCCAATCCAACTGAATTTCAAAACGCCAGTCCTGAATTTCAACATATAGAAGTGTATAGAAATCGTTTTTGTCCAGCTGCTCACGAGTGTCGTCTTCCTCGGTGTGATCCTCGTGCATATAATACTTATAAAGTGTTACTTTCATTCAGAGGCGCAACTTCTAAATCTGAAAGGGCTCAGCGGTAAATGTCTCACCCGACTCGTGCCATATGGGCTTTGTAGTAGACAAACACCGTGTGCGTAGGTTTTCTCGTGGTTCTAGCGTTTCCTCCCACTTTCTTCATTGCACCCAATACTCTAATCATCATACATACAGCTTGAACCAAAGCTGCCTAAAGACCTAAAATGAAATGCAATTTTAAATCGGGGAAAAATATGCAAAAATATCATTTATATATAAATAACCATTAGTGTGAAAAATGTATTTAAAAATACACATTTTTCAGTTTATTAGCACCTCAAAATCCAAATCCATCATTGCATTTCATATCGATATAATTAGCGCTCAGTGATGCATTTTGCATATTTCAACTTTCATTTAATAAAATGCAGGTTTTTATATACTAATGCATATACTAAATTTTTATATAAAAGGGTCATTTTTTAAAAACCAAAGCCACTATAAAAACAAACACCAAAATAATACATGACATGAGAAATGCGCTAAGCATGTTTGAAGATTCTGTATACCTGCAAATGGGGCGTACCCCCGTTCAAATTCCAATTTCTATGCAAAATTAGTATAAATTTGGATGTAATTATGTGCATTTAGTATACTTACCTAGCTCGGTTCCCTGAAAAAAAGTAGTGGACCCCTCTCCCAGAAACTAAATTCTGGATACGAATTCTGTCAAAGAGAAGCTAAATACGAGATGTCAGCACAGTCAGTAGCGTCCCTAGGATATGCGACGCCCTGAGCAAAGGTGTTTCGCGCGAGCCCTCTTGGTAGAAAAGTTGATAAATAACATTGTCTACCTATGTTACGGCGGATTTCCGAAAGTACGGGACCCCTAGAGGCCCAGGTCCGCGGGTCCTAAGGGAGGCACTATTCCTGGTGACTTTGAATTTGATGCGTCAGACAGTATTTCTCTTAAATATTGTCCAATTGTATTTAATTAAGTATAGAACGAACTCTTTCGGAGCAGGGTTTCCGCCAGGATTTTCAGTTTGGGGGGTGTAAAGTCAAAATTGGGAGGGTATAAGTGAAGTTTTGTATGGTTTCTATCGATTTTTGACAGCAAAAATTTTAAAGTTGCGGGGGTTTTGTCTGTCGGAATCACTGTTTCGGAGGATAGAACATTCTTGCCGAAAACAGAAGTTTCAAGTTTGAAAATTTAAGGCACCATGTCGTAATCAAGTGCAATCTTCATCTTTAAGCAGCGCCGTTCTCCTTTCATTAAAGAAAAAATCCTATTCGAAAGAAGTGTTGTTCTAACCAAGTGTATTTGAGTATGTGTACAAGCTTATTCAGGAGCAGAAGTATTAAAAACAACAATCTTGACCATGTTAAACCATACGAGCTAAATGAAAAATGAACATCTATAACCATGAAGACTTGCGGTAACTTTAATAAATCATTTACAAGTAGTTAAGGTCTTTTCAAAAGTGCATATTTTGCTAATTTTTAATGCATATTTTACATAATTTAAGTTCATAACTACCCGTACCCTATTGATAATATTTAGAAACAGTAGAATTTCGCGACTCACGAATTCGCGAAAATTTTAAACACTTAAGAAATCGCATGGAGTACATAGATGGCTGTTAATGCTTTGTGAAAATGTAATTTTTAACTCACGAAATATTTGCGAAATTTGGACATTTTGCTTCCATCCACGAATTCTGAGCACTACTCGCGAAATTATAAGAAAATAAAATTTCGTCTTCAGAAATCTATAATCGGATTGCCGTAGCACAGGGAATGTTAGAATGTAGTACACTTTATCCTCCATTGATGGCAGCAATTTTGCGAACATGGTTTGCCATCTAGCGGGAAAAACGAATTATATTATCACAAGGTCATTGATTGTGTACGTTTGACGGTATTCGCGGTGAAAATCATCTTCGTGAAAACAAGTCGAAAGCATGAGCTATCACGCCACCGTAAATCTTGCTAATGAAAAGAACAAGGCAAACTTTCAAATGCAACCTGTGAGAAATTATTTCCAAGTTTTCCTGTGTGCTGCTCAACAATCGAACATATCTGACCATGACAAATTTGGAACTGTGTTCATCATATGCCTATGAAAATTGAGCTGAATGTTTAAGAAATAAATTATTTCATATTTGTACATGTCTACATGTGCTTATTAAAATTTTGATACCGGTTTTAAAAAAAAATGTGTAAGAAATATTTGAAAGAAATGCATTTTTTTTTAGAGTTTTAACAGCGTGAATTAGTGCAAGGTTTATGTCTAAATAATTCAATTGTTATTCAATACAATTATTTATTTTAGCTATTCATAAATGTACCCTTGTACTCACGAAATTTTACATTCTACTCACGATTTTTTAACATTTTACCCACGAAATTCTACTGTATCTAATAATATTATATGAACTTAATACTTATACACGAATTTATGCACTTAAGAGGAACAATAAACAGACACTAATTAAGATTTCCGCAAAATACGTAATTAATTCAACACTGTTCGTAAGGTCCAAGAAAAAACAAGCTACTCTTAACTTCAGTGCTGCATAAAAAGGGGTATTATTTCATCAGAGACACAGCTCCTGAACGAGTTTTAGAAGTGTTAAACGTTGAA
>JAGDQP010018319.1:15766-28344 GCA_022664845.1 Lepisma saccharinum
AGAAAAAACGAGCTACTCTTAACTTCAGTGCTGCATAAAATGGAGTATTATTTCATCAGAGACACAGCTCCTGAACGAGTTTTAGAAGTATTAAACGTTGAACTTTAACGAGAAAGGAAACTTAGTTTACAATGCAAAGTTTATAGGGAAAAGAATGTTTTTCCAGCTGTCGAATTAACGGCTATTATCCTTTCTACCACAAAATTATAGCGCAACGGTCTCCGCGTTACCTAACTTGAGCTGACATCTGTTGAAGAATCACTTTTTATTCTATGACGACACTTTCGCTTTCAAAAATAATCAATTATCATGCGCTTCGAAAGTAGCTCTGGCATTCGTTCATTAACTGAGTTCTTATTAATGTCCAAAACCACTTAGTAAGCTTCTAAGCACGGAAATAAGTTTTTTTTTAAAGGTGGGTATCGAACCATTCCGTTCAATGAACCCTTGCAGGATTTGAACCCGTGTCCAGAACATAGAAAACGAGCATCGTAACCTCTCCGACAACCGGGAGTCCGTCATTGTTACAATTTAAATAATTATTTCATTACCGTGTTATCTCATTATCATTAGTTGTTTCTGCCGAAATTGGCAGGTCCTTCAAGCTATACCAGTGATTTCGCCAGGCCCCCAAGTCCTCGAGAACCCTCCCCTCCAACTTCAAAATATTTACGGTAAAAAATGATAGAAACCGTACTAAACTGCGCTTACACCCTCCGAATGTTGACTTTACATCCCACAAACCGAAAATCCTGGCGGAATCCCTGTTCATTCATTCCGATCAAGCGCTTTCTTTTTGTCCTACAAGTATACGCCACGCCCCGCTCCCCAGAAGGTGATGTCGCTGACATTCGATCTACAATGAGTAGCACGCGGGTTCGAACC
Source organism: Lepisma saccharinum (assembly GCA_022664845.1). Lineage (NCBI taxonomy): Eukaryota > Metazoa > Arthropoda > Insecta > Zygentoma > Lepismatidae > Lepisma > Lepisma saccharinum. The sequence continues at coordinate 16,652 of JAGDQP010018319.1, forward strand.
TCGTGGCTGACCATTCTGACTGGGGTTTTCCAGAATTTACCCTTCAGTATAACTAGGTGAAGGCCGGGATCACACTTTAAGTAAGGGCGCTCCGAAACCTTCCTCGTACTTTTCCCCTTCCCGGTCTGAGCAAAAGATATGAAAAAGCCATTTAAAAAAATCTAAAATAAAATTCTAACAAATGTGCGGTTTACGTTCCTTAATACTGTTAAGAAGCTGAACCTCTCTTGTTCTTTTCACCTCAACCGTATCTTCAGTTATATTATTTAGTACACAATGTCTGCGTACCCAATGTCCTAACTAATTTCTTAGCAGCAGAGTCCAGACCGTTAGTCAAGATACAATCCCAACATTTGTCTGGTGAAATCAAGGGGGAAAAAAACATGGCTGGCAGTAGAAGTCGAACCTGTGTACATCTGCATTGCGGCACTAGAGTTTCTGGTTCGCTGCTGATATATTATCCAACTGACACTTCTAAACTTTTATCACATCAACCTTTCTCTAGCAAACGGACTAGTCACTCACGTCTCATCATCTCATGTATCGTTTATTCCAGGAAGGCTTATTCAAAGAGATATTACGGTCGAAATGCTCGGGAATGTTTTACACAGATTAATTCTAGGAAAATGTTAAAACGAATTGGTTTCAGGAAAAAAATATGCTATCACTCTGAAACGTATTAATTTCTCGGCAGAACCAACAGATAACGTGAGGAGAATCCAGATTTTTCATAGGACGAATATGATATTGTAACACAGACGCTGCCTAAAAAGTAACTTTATTTTTATTTGGTAAATCTCTCTTTGTTGCAAATTATATATATTTTATACTGATATGTAACTAGCGTATGGTACAAAAAAAATACAATTATTTTGATTTTTGGTTCTCCTCCCACAGAAACAATAGAACTTTAAAAAAAACGTAAAGAAATGCGATGGTAATTCGAAGAAAGGGAATTACAAAAATTTAAATTTAAAAAAATGAATTAGAGCTGCCATTCTACCAACAATCGTAAAGGTCCCTTGATAGCAGCTTAGCCACGCAAGCATTCATTTTTTTTTATAAAACAGACTGGCAACACTGACAACTGCAGTGGTTAGGTTCCAGAAAATCTACAGTACTTGTGTCCAATAATGTTAATGCCATGTTTGGCATAATTAGATCTCGGCTGGCAACACTGAATCACTGCACCAATCAGGACTGATTCGGCTGCTCTGAGCTAGTCTAGCTAAGACCTTTCGAACGACACCTCAGTCATGTCTCTCCTCATGGTTCATGAAATATACATTTTTGGCGTGGGCTGGCAACATTGACAACGGGGTTCCTGGGAAGCGAGAACTTTTGTAGTGTGTTCCAATTGTGTTAAACAATGTTTAAGCCAAGTTTGGTGCTGCTATGACTAAAATATGGAAGCAATTTAGAACAAGGCACTCTTTTTTTTTTTAGAAAATGGGCTGGCAACACTGAACCACTGCACCAATCAGGACAATTCCAGGGGCTTTGAGCTAGTCTATCCAAGAGCTTCCCAACGACACCTCAAGAATCTCTGTACACCTTGTAGTTCCTGAGATTTAATTTCTGCACACGGACGCCATGAGCTGGAATGATAAATCCCTTTTGCTATAGCTTTGCCACACTGTAAAAACTGTACCTGTGAATTGAGAGAGAGTGGCGAACCCAGAGATTCATATTTTACCTTCGGTTTTGTTTCTATTAATCTGTCCCCTCCCAAGAACTGGGGAGGGGCAAAGAACAGCCTCTCTAAACCCAACCCTGGGTTCGCCACTGCCTATCAAAAAATTTTGTACTACCAATTCAGAGATATAGTTTTTACAGTGTAGCAGCTATAGGAAAAGGGATATATTATTCCCACTCATGGTGTTCGTGCGTCCATCCGTGTCCAGAAATTAAATCTCAGGAACTACAAGGTGTACTGAGATACTTGAGGTATCGTTGGAAAGGTCTATCTCAGAGCCGCCAGATCCGTCTTGATTAGTGCAATAGTTCAGTGTTTGTCAATTCATTTTTTTAAATAATTGTTCAAATTACTTCCATTCAGTTAGATATGAATAAGCCAAACTTTGCATAAATATTACTCGATACAACAGAAAAGTAACTTCAGCTGTCTTCGTTGCCAGCCTATTTTATAAGAATTAACGCATGCGTGGCTGAAAATGCTATCAAGAGGCTTCCAATTTGTTTCTCTTATGAAGCGTTGCTCGGAAGAAAGAAACAATGAGGGCCAAACATATTCATTAAAAAAAAAATCTACGTAAGTGGTGACCTATTGACCATTTGGCTAATCCTCACCCAGCTCTTTCAAATAACGTTTGAAGTTTGAACGTGAAAGTTGCTTGGAGCGCGCAACTAAAAATCTCGCACGGCTTTCAACGGTAACTCGGAATCAGCTGGTTTTGTGACTTTGATATAAATGAATGTAATCTCATGAAAAAGCTGAATATCTTCTACAAGAAACATATATTGCGAGCTTGTTACAAAGTATTTTTATCCATATTTTGTCCATTGTTTTTGTTCAAAGGTGATTTTTGTAATCTGAGCGCATTTCCGAATCACCCAGACGGTAGATCTTATAGTTTGGTTCTTTTTAAATATAATTTTCCCTTAAAAACCTCTCTTAATTATATTCATTCATTTTCTTGGATCGCTGAATTTAAGCATCGTTGTCCATGACAACTGAACCACATCATTAACCAGCGTAATCCAACCTTGGTCCTGCGGCATCATTTTCTGCAACCTATTCCATAATTACAAATTGCAGCATCATAATCGGACTTGGTATCTTTTGTTGTTGTAAAAATGTGTTATAAACGTATACTGGTTTCCTTCCAACCTTACTCGGTGGATGGAATATAATTTTCCCACGATGTCAGTACTTGGTGAAATACAACAAAAGAAAAAAACTGTTTTGAAGCGGCAGTTGTTGGTGACGGTCTTGATAAAATTACTGGATGATTTGATTTCCCAGCTAGTGAGTTAGAGGAAACGAATCTGTGATGATCTAATTATGCTTCTGTTTTGCGGAGTTTTATCAAACGAAAGTGTAAATCGTTCTTCGCCACTTGCAATCCCTTCTTTTATTGATTACTGAAGAATAAAAAGGATGTCTTCCAAATGTTATGTTATTATACTGACCGTTTGTTTTCCCTTTACCGAAAAAGCAGAAGTGCTTTTCCTAAGAGCATAAGCAAACAGCTTTGGAAGACTGCAAATTACGAGCCTTTATATTTTGCAACGAATCTTTCAAACAACTTACATCTTTACCTTCACGAACAAGAGCAATAAATAGCGTTAAGAAGACTGGCATCCTGTTCAATGATGACCATTCTGTTTTATCTCGATTAGATTTCTTTTGAAGAGTCAACACATCACATCGACATCATCTGCAGCAGTAATTGTTTTAATGCCCTCGTATGAAAATCTCTCTGCCAGCCATAAAACAAAACAATTTTTATTGGCAAGATTATTTTTCTTATTCCACCAATCACTGGCGTCTCTTCATTCACAATAATTTCAGACAAAGATAGTTTTAAAATTAGCTGCTCTCGTTCGACGATCACTCCTGATATTGTTAGTATAAGCATCAAACGAAACCGTCCAATCTTTGGTCATAATATTGACGAGTAGAAGTAACGTAAGAAGTATAAATGTCTTCAAATGTACCCAGTTTCGCCCATGCCACACAGGATGAATCAAGCTATCCCCCACCAACAACAAATTTGCAATGGAGAAAAAAAACATACGTGATTCTGGAACTAAATTGAAAATTTCACACAAAAGTGACTTCTTCGTTTTTATCATCGAATAAGAAAAGAGGAATCGAAGCGAGTTCAAAAGTAAAACAAATGGGTTTTTATGATTACCATACCAGAAGTCTATCACGCATGCGCAGATGAGAAATTTTGTCAGACTCAAACAGAAAACAACATGTCAAACTACGTGATGCACGGAATGATTTTGATTACATAAATTTTCATACTCTGGTTAAAACAGCAATCCCCGTTCATAGAGAGAGAAAAAAAAAGATTCCGTTGTCACATGACCTGGTTGCCGCTCACAACATTGATTGCTATAATTTAAAGCAAAGGAAGTTTGCAACGAGTCGTTAAGTAGAAGAAAAAGTATGCAACAACATATCATTACATGTAAAAGATATTCCGCACAAACTTTCCTTGATGGTCAAACTTCAAACTCCATTCGAGAGAGTTGGGTGAGGATTGGGCAAATGGTCAATAGGACATATTTTACGTAAATTTTCTGGTGAATATGTTTGGTCCTCTTCGCCTTTTTTTCGACCAAGTAATGCTTCCAAACAAAACTACAAAAAATGAAGCAGAATGCCCTCTGGAGAAGTGTTTAAGAGAGTGAAAAAGAAGGGTTCCACCTATCTGCGCTGTGGAAATACTGAAATATTGATTCCTTACCCCACGGAGAGTCTAATGGCAAAAAAAATATGAAACAATCATTTATTCTACAAATCCTAATTTGGATGTACTATTAAAAGCGGTCAGCGGTTTGGTTATTTTTTCTAGACACAGTACCACGGATTCTTTTAATCTGCGAGACCCACTTGTTGAGCCTTTGAAGTTCTCTAACGATAAAGTATTGGTTCCTTCTGTGGCCCAACTTCGCAAATCTGTATCATAAACGCCGGGGATATTGCTTTTGGTAGGGGATACTGGGGCTAGTTGCAACACTTTTTACATTTTTCGCGAATAAGTTCAAAATATGGGCTCCAGAAACTCAAATTTTCTACGGTATATTCTGTTGTCCTTCCTTTATACTATATCTAATTTCGGTTGACTCAACTCCCTAGGGGACTGAGTGACACTAAAAGGAAACAGGAAGGGTCACATGTTGCAACTTGCCCCATATACGGAGCATGTTGCAACACTGCATGCAACACTGTATTACCTTATACATATATAAGAAAACTATTTTAGTGACTACTCAAGAAAGTAAACATGAGGAGCGAGAGGTGAATAAACTCAAACGTGACCTTGCAACACATTCGCTGCAGCACACCTTCGCAAGTGGAGTGATGCTGTGGTAAACTATTAAACTTGAGCAATACCTTTCATTTCATCAACTTACTATCATGCTATTTTGAGTGTTTTAATTATAAGTTTAAGTAGTGAAGATACAACGTATAAGAAATACTTTTGGCGACGGTGTTGCAACTTGCCCCGTACCTTACGGTTGCAACTTGCCCTAGTAGCATATGTTATGCTTTTCTACACCGTTGCCATTTAAGCAGCTCTGTAGGAACAAAAACATCTGCATATTATAGTTGAATAATACATTATTCCTCCTGAAAATCACAAAATCTCATGCAACAACACAATTCTGATATATTCACTACGATCCTACTTCTGTAGAAATTACTTACCTACGTGAAAAACTATTTTTTTTTTCCTTGTAAAAATTCTGAAACCAAAGAGACTGTCTTCAAACATGTAACAACTCACCACACAATGGCACCTCAGAACCACCATGAGCGTGCTCTTTCTCTGCGCGTACGCCAGAGAACTAGCAGTGTTGCAACTAGCCCCAGTCTCCCCTATTCGTTTGACCCAGTTGCGTTGATTTTGCACCTCTCACCTGTTTTCAATTTCACCAGTCGGAATCGTTCCTTTAACAGATGAAAGGCATCTCTTCTTCCCACTTTTCCACTACTCCACTGTTTTCTTTTATATTTCATATCTTCTTTGTCACAGTTTTCTTTTGTTGCAGTGACATTTCATGCCGATGATCTTTCCCTTACACAGTGTAACATGTTATCTTCATCTGAACTGGCATTCATGATTTCCTCTGCGTCATTCACTTTGAAATCTTGTTCAATGTCGACATTAATCTGTCCATCTTTAACTCTCAAGAATATCCTTGGGTTCTAAAAAAGATAATCCTTGGGACTTTCTGTAGCTCGACCCGAACTCTTCAGTCTCTTATGAATTTTAAGAATAAGCTTATCCCCCATTAAAGCTTTTACTTGCAGATATATTGGTACCATTCTGTTATTCACTTACGCTATTCTCGATCAAAATTTATCTATTATCCGTCCGGACTTAAGAGTATACTGTTGCTCTTATGGCAACAGCGTTGCCAGTTTGACGCTAAAAAAATTGAGCTCGCTGCAGCCGCTCTATCACTTCGGATTGCCATAGCCGAGCGGCAACGTTCCAGTCGCTGTTAGTTTTCCTCCCTCTTCCCCTGTCAAGTTTTTCAAATGAAATTATCGTTATATTAGATAATTAAATATGTGTGAATGAAGAAAGGAATTAATTTTCGTAGTAATGTTAAATATAAAACCTTAACGGGGGGTGGGGGGAATCATTAAAGAGAACTAACAGTAAAGGAATTTCGTATGCGTAAGGGGGAAGTACGGTAAGTAAAACTGCAGCTGTTGTCCATAAAGTGCAACAGTATAGACCAAACTCTGGATCCATAATAGTGATGGTCGAGATGGACTGACATGAATGTGTGCTTAGCCTTCCATTTATATGTAATTGTGCTGGTCTTTAAACAGGCATAAGAATTTAAATGCAATAAAGCGTTTTGATGCTGATATTTCAACTCCAGCTCTTCTTACCAAAAGGATCCATCCTTCTCAGATCCTTTATATTTGTTTACTTTCCTCTAGAATTGTTGCTCAACGAAAACGCGTATAATTCATTATGTTTTGTTCATTATACTCCTACAAAGTTATATTCGATTCGGGGATATTCGTTAGGTATTTGGAACGTTCTACTACCGTCGATTGGTCCATCTTCAAATGACCTGTGTTCTTTCCGTGGACGTGATATGCACCATTGCATTGGTTATCATATCTGTAACAATTCTTACAAATACCACTTTTCGCTATCTCTTCTGGTTCTCGAGATATTTCAACAACGTTCATTTCATACCCCTATTTGACCTTTTACACTCCATTTGGAGATATAAAAGAGTGCAATATCTGATAGAAATCTGCATGTTTTAGTTAGAAAACCTCCCTTGTTATCAGCAGGGGTTAAGGAAAAACATTGATATTTTGGTACTTATGTTGTTAATGTTACATACAATGGAACTACACGGACATGTAGTTGTACTATCAGACACTACACTGAACTATCGTTTATTTCATGTTTCGTTTCCAGAACAGATTTTTGTCTGAAAGCCAGCTTTGTTCCATAAAAAAACTACTTAAAGTTTAACTTCAAACAAAATCAGCTTTTCTATGATAGTGCTTAAAGAGGACATCATAGCTTAAAGGGAACTTCTCGCTTCACCTACCCCTATTTAACCCTTCCATATAAAATAACATCCAGCAGTACAGTTGCACCCGGTAGAGCGACAACATACCAAGAATGCTGAATGATCACGTCGTAAAGTATCTTTTACAAAACAGGATAGCACATAGCAACAGCCGCCTCAGCAAAAGAACACGTCTTTCTCCATCAGGTATGTTAAAAAGGTTTACTGCTTTGTTGTGCTCTCGCGACTGACAGAGAGGCTTTTGAGAGAATATGACCCCCACCAATCCACAAGTGTAAAAAAAAAAAAAAAAGTACCACCCGGTCTGCGTTCGCAAGAAGGGTAAGTCATTAACTAAGGCATCCCATTTCATTTAGCGTTTAACCTGCTTATTACATAACTACTTGTGGGTTGGAGAATGAGGGTTAGCTTTTAATATGTTGTTTTGTGGTGGCAAGGAAGACAAGCAATTTCACACAAATTATTAATAACACATTCTTTTAGTTTGCTTTACACTTATTTTGTTATTAGCGTAAAGATTTGTCGGTATAATTAGATGCATTTCAGATTTGATTTCATTCACATTATGCCAAAATCCATAGCTATTTACGACCAAAATTTAATAGAATATTGTGATCATAAGACTGTTTTGACATTTGGAAAATTAAGAACTAAAAATTTTGAACAACAAGAATCGTTTTCCTCACAGGATGTTTCAGCTACAAGGTTTACGATATGCTTGTCCTGTTCTGTGAAGGGACAAGAGGAAATGTCTCGTGGGCAACATTAGTAGTAATTATCGACTTCTTCAGAATCCAAAACAGGAAAAGCAATTAACTAATTGCACTAATTCATTACCACATCAAGAGCTTTCATTTGCTTTGTGGGAACACTCATACCAGATAATCCTAATAAAACCGACAACATCCCGTGCAAAACAAAATCAGACATGGTTGCGAAATTTGTCGATATAAGAACAAATTGATTTGATAAATACTGCGGGAATCCGCATGGATAATGAAAAAACGTAATTACACTGTCACAGTTTCATTCGACTGTTTATCACTTCCGCTCTTTCGCAATGTTCTGTTATATCTGTATTTGGTATTGCACAAAACCTAGATATAAAACGTCATGCATAAAGAAATAAGCAGTTGGGAGAATTGAGTGTGGCCTCACATTATCTTGATGTTAAGGTGAATGACGTCATTTACTAATCAAATTCAACAAAAACATTCCCCCTTATCCTCACAATAAATTACTTACCTGATATAGCCTACGTAACAGAAATATTTAATTATTTCAACTTTTATTTTAAGGTCGTAACAAAACTTTCTTTTTCGTCGATAAATCAATAGTTACATTTTTACAATACTATACCCCGTCAAAAACCTTGCTGTTTGCTAAAAGAAAACACAGGTCGATTTGAAAACAAACAATGTTCGCGTGATATCATCTCACCACTCTCTCTTTCACAGAACTGCCATTGGGTGGCGTTGGGTTTCAACGCACTTTCCGGTTGTGACGATTTTATTATTTTAAAAAATGTAACTTCAAACACACAAGCAGCCTGTCTTTCAGAGTATTTATCCTTTGGTTAAAAAGGAAACTCTTTTTCTTTTTATCACACAATATCCTGGTCCCGTTTTGTCCTGTATCTCTACACCTACACTAACGATAAAGCAGCATGGTTAACATCTGGGTTTATCTTTATGGCTTTAAGCCATGCTCTCTCGATGAAATACTTTCATGAAAATTGTCAAATACCTGTTAAATCCTTGTATACAGATGACTCATAAGTTTACTGGTAAATATGATCCTTGCACTACTTAAGGAAACTGTACAATGTCTGTTAAATCCTCACACATACAGACAGAACAAATGTGTACTGGTAAATATAGTCCTTGCACTGTTTAAGAAAGGTCGTCAACACTAACTACGACAGTTGCAATGTATACTTGCTTGCATGTAACAAAAAGTATCCATACATAACAAGAATTCTCTCACTCTTTAAATGAACTGTCACTTTCACAAAACATTGTGTGCATAATTAAGACGTGTTAGCGAGAGAGAGGGCCACATGGACCACTTCTTCGGAGTTATCTGACTACTGTCTGCAGTCACTGTTTCACTGTTTCTGACAGGCGCCAACATGTCATAAAGTAACCGGCGAGTGTAAATGGACTGTACAGTAGCTGGCAGCATTGACGTGACGCACAGTAAATATAAACGGAATGCAACGGCGTGTTCATTACGTACAATGTACTTGCCCACATATTGCACATCCGTCCGTTATCATATCATGGAGCAGAATCGTCGGGTATATTGTCATTTGTCAATCAATGGAGAAGAACCACGTTTACTTCGAACATTTATTTTAGTAATGTGTTAGTTTACGTGATGCACTTTTGCCAGCGCTACGAATAAAGGTAACGCTATCCCCTGTGCGATGCGCACGCGCCGTGAACGGCACATGGGGATGTGAAAGTAACGCTTCAGATATTTTCGACCTATGGCACTAAGTAAGGTGGGATGGTCAGTTCAAGGTTCGACTTTACCTTCCTAGGTGACCAGGGATGCCAAGGAATTTAAGTTTTGTACTTCCCTTATGAAGTACCAGAGTTCCCAATCACTATTTTAAGGTGCATGATTATGGTACACTTTTACTTGGAGTGAACCAACGTTTGGAACATTAAGAGCATTTCCGTGTGGTTAGCTGTATATCACCAACGGACATAGCAACAATTAGCTTTCACATAGTGCTTGTTTTAGTCTACCTGTTGTTTTGTCTGAATTCCAAATCAAACTACACGAACGTTGCCATCGGATGGACCCTCGAGCCTCTAGTGCTCTCCGAAAATACGTATAATGATAATATATTGCGGACAGATGCCATTAGACTGCGAGTACCACTCTTATGGTCCGTGTGGGTTGTAAACCTCTCACACTAACGCCTCACCCTTTCTTATTACTTTGGAACACATCCAACTAAGGTAAGTTGTTGTTAAGGCTAGTGTACAGCAACGATTTCTAACATTAGATGGTAGCACTGTATTCGTATGTGTCTAATGTATTTTTATCGTTGCACGAAATTTCAATGTTGCTCCTACAAATTCAAGCCTAGAGAGTTCAAACTTTCAGGGAAGAAAGTTCATAACCATTTCCAGAGTCCTATCCATGCAGATTTTTAAATTTTCTTTTTTGTTGAAAGAACTCCCCTGTTAAAAGTCTGGATATTCACAACAACAATCAAGCGATTTCAACAATGAACAAAGAAGAAAAGGTCTGAACAGATTGAACTCTTGAAATGGTAACGAACTTTCTTCTCTGAGTTGGAACTGTCTAAGCTTGAATTCGTAGCAGCAGCATTGACGTTTCGTAGAACGATAAAAAAAACCTAAGAGAGATACGGATCTAGCGTTGCAAATCAAGCATTTGAGGTCGTTCTTCACACTAACCACAACTGATTAGATGCTATACGCATAATTCAGTTTCTTCAGACTTTAGATGACCTAAATTTTCCTTATGTTTCAGGAAACCTCGTGATCTTCATGTCCCACACGTAACAAAAACGTAATCTTCAACAAACTACGAAGACCGATGCAGCAATCCAGAAACTGCTGATTAGATCATCGCCCCCCACACATGCTACCAGAGTTGCTATGTATGGTGGGGAACCTTTGCACTACTTTATACTGTATGAAACCTTAATAACCGCAGCTGTAAGTTTTCAAACAAATTTAAATATAAATCCACATCAACAGACGATTATTTTACACTAAATCCAAGAACAAGAACACTGCCAAACTAAAAGAACTAACAACAACTATTCTAACACAGTGAACAGTGAGTACTACAGAAGGGCGAGGTGAAGGTTGCATTCCAATTCTATTAACATTCATTCTAAGACGGGGAAAGTTATGGTGGTGGTTAAGAAGGGGTGGAATTACAAGAAAAAAAAACCTGGGGGGCAGATGTGTACCTTCACACTTGAATCCCTGTTTGGAGACGCCGTGCAGCATGGACCCACAGTGATCGCAGAAAGTGGGGGAGAAGTAGGAATGTTCAATCCACTTGTGCTTGGTGAAGGCGCTCTACACACACGGCCCGCGTGCAAATACAGAAAATGAACACAATCAACAACAAACACCACCACACAATACACAGAAGAAAAAAAAAAGTGAAAAGAAATAGAGACTGCCTGCGACTTTTCCAGTTTTTTTCAGATGCTAGAAGATGCCACTTTTGAATCATACAGATATCTTCATACAATATTCAGATCTCGCGTTTGTGTTTCTGTATATTCTGAAACTACACAACTTCAGTTATGTAGTCCTGTGTTTTGTGCTACTGGTTTGACAAATTCTGTAAGCCTATTCATAAGTCCTGCTTGTGTTTGTATTCTGTACTAGTGGTTTCGTGAAAGGTATTGTGAGACTATT
>JAGDQP010018320.1:0-36767 GCA_022664845.1 Lepisma saccharinum
CGAAGTCTACAGGGTGGCAAAAGACCATGTCTTACCTTTACCTTAGTAGGGCCCACACCTGTAGTCTGGAATCGCAATTCCTGGAATAAAGACGAACAAACAAACGAATGACGGTCGCAACTCAATCCAAACGTAGTGTCATAACGCACAAATGCAAATAATATTTTTATTCACACAAATCACATGCTGGAGTCACGTCATATTTCAACGCAGAAATAACCAGAAATTCAATATATAGTTCCTTTCCCAAGTTATCACTTCTCAGCTGGCGAAAGAATCCTACCACTGGTCCACGGATTTATGAACCGATCTAATCTAATTAAAATCACATCACTCAATACGATAGGTTTACCGAAACACAGAAATAATTAGTATCAATTGCTGTCAACTTCACGTAACGATTAATAGCTAATTTCCAATGAATATCAAGTCAAACATTAAATAACTCACTGCACATTATAAATATTACTAAACACTGTAAGAGGATTATCAACTAATGCCGTAGATCGTACCTGGTTAACTGAGAGGTTTCTATACTACGTTCACTGAACATAGTATAGTGTTACACAAAGTATAGTGAAACACAAGATATTTTCGAAGAGATATAAAAAATTCAGAATTTCAATTTATTACTTTGAATTGACATATTGCATGTTTTCGGATCTGATAGTTTCATCAGAATCTGAACAGAATTACAGTTGAGTTGTAGGAAGAAACAAATTTGAATCGCTTGTATACATTGAATTAATTAAGCAGAACTGAAAGTTGTGTCACTTAAAAATGTCCATAATTTCTATAAAAAATAATAAATTTTGTTGATAGTTTCACAAATTATGCCCAAAACATTGTTATATAATTTAGAAAAGTTTTGTTACAGAATTACTTACACGAAAGAAGTTCTAGTACAAAATACTTCGTAAAGAAAGAATCAATTTATCTCTATTAATTGAGTGACGTCATTACAGATGATTACTGCATTATACAAAGGACGTTCTGAATAAATCTTTAAAATGCAAAATAATATTATAAAATAGGACTTTTTCGTCGGAGAATAGTGGCAGGAGTTGAAACCAAGATTATCGAACCATGTCGAATAATATAAAATTTACTATTAACATGAAAACGGTACGCAAAAATAGTCGAACAGACATGTTGCTAATTTGATTAAGTAATGAGAATATGCGGTAGCTGTCAAACATGGCTAACCGGGAATTTCGAATAGATTTGGAAACTGGGTTCGAGAAATTGGCATTTGACTATTAAAATCTAACGAACCGATACTTGTAATGTAAGAATTCAGTTAATAGCGGCCCAGTACTGAAATTTAGAACATATTGTACATTTTAATAAATAATCTCAAAACAAAATAATAACTTTGATGAGGTGAAAATTCCAAAATTATGTCGCTGAAAAGTCCTGATAGCACTTATATCGGTTCTAATCTTCATAATTCGAATAATATATTTTCCGGTATGGACGAAAATAGTCGAAATCGAAAATGTATACTAAATTTAGTGTTTATATCTACCTCTCGTAGACAGGGCTTAGGAAGTACAGGTGACGGAAAGCCCATACGTACATTCGTCTCATTAAAATTGGAACTTAACATGGCGTGGGAGAGCAGTTTTCCCAGCAAACGGAGAAAAATGCTGATTCACACCAATCAGCAAAAAACAAGTCACGAAGCATTGACTAGGGTCCAATCAAAAACAAGCGTTAGATCCAAGTCATTGCTGGGTGACTAACGAAAACCTGGATGTATAACGATTAAAAATCCAAAGCAGAAATCCAAAAGAAACACGCTCAGAGTCTAAAACCAACCAAAGAGAATGAGCTAAAGAGAACACACAGAAAGGAAACAAAACGGAGACTAAGAAAAATAAAAGGGGAGAAAATAAATATAAAAATGGAACAGCAACTACGCTGTTACACACTTGCCAGACACTTGAAAGCTAAAGTTCTCGTGGGTCGTTGGGTTTAAAAAAATCAAAATACTCTGTTACATACCTGAAAAATGAGAATTTGCATTTATATAGTTAAGTAGTATACGTCAATGAGAGAACCCAACCTCGGAAATCAGGGATATACCACCCGTTGGGCAAAACGAAATTCAGCAAAAATATTGTACAACAGGTCAGAGATAATTAAGAAGAGAAATAATTTAAAATCCTATTCACTACTAAAAAAAAATCCCCGAAACCATGAATTGAAACAACAAACAACTTCAAACATTTGTCTCTGAAGTGTTATTTTGTTTTTTTTTATGATGATGATAGCCATACGTAACTCATAAGTTCTTGTACGAAAACGCCTAGTGGAGACAGGCTTACAAGCTAGGTTATACATAAGAAGTCTTCCATAATGCTCTTTGGTTTAAATATCAGGCTTAACGCTTCTTTCAAAGAATTATTTTGTGTATAATTCTTTTTAGGGGAAATACAGATTTCTTGAAATCTTTCATTCAGATTGTTTTAACTCCAGGCGGCTATGTAGAAAAATACGGGAACATTGTATCGAACAATTACAATTGAACATTGTTTGGAAAGAAACAATTGTAAGATGCTAAAATTTTGAAAACAATGGTTTGTTTCTAAGTAAAGGAGCAGTTACTCGTAATTTAAAATATTACATCACAGCAGGATAGGTCTAAGGGATCTTTAAGATGTATATTTCTTTCGTTTAAATTGACAGACTCAAACTATGCAGGTAATACAATTTATACGCTTAAAAAGATAAAAAAAATAGGTTACTATTACCATATTCTCGATTAGTACCAGTGAATTCTAATTTACCATATTGGAGTGCTCGATTGCGTTACAAATCAAGTTAGTATGAAGCTAGATACAAGAAAGAAACGTCCTCTTCTAGTTCAAACCAAAGAGGACCAAACCTTCTGTTTCACGTTGTGTGTCCAGTTATATATATTTTTTTTTAAGTTCTTGAGTATAACGTGAATATTAGTTGCAGGATGTGCTATTATATGCCCAATCCCATATGTGTATGATCCAAGATTTAAGACATAAACCAAGAACAAGTCACACAGCGATAACAACCGTTGCCCCATTTTGAATGAAATCGGAAATAGAGAGAGAAGGTAAAATGTTAGCTCTTGCGTCTAGTTTTTGATACGAATCGAGCATTCCAGGATCGTTAAATGTAGCTTAACATTTAAAATTCATTATCTTGTATTCTTGGCGTAGTAGTTACGGAAAACTTCCGCTTGATGGTAGTTACTAGAGAAGACTTCTACTGTATAAGCTTCTGGAAAGACCAAATACTATTTTCGTTACATCCAGCGAATAACTTTTTTCCGTGCTTTCTGTCGTAGAATCTGTATTTAATAGAGGATGTATTTTGCATAATTTATTTGTTCAGAAGGTATAATTTAGAAGAAACTGACTAACTTTCTCCAAATCAGGATTCAGAAGTAAAATTTCTACCATCGTTCAACTACTTAAGATAACCACAGGTATTCAATGTGAATTAAATAGAAAATACAGAGCTGGTGCCATATTCATGGATTTGACTAGTGCTTTCAATACCGACTGGCATCATGGCCTTCTTTTCAAATTACACAGAATTCAATTACCCACTACATGTATTAGATGGATAGCTATTTTTTTTAAATATAGGATTACTCCAATCAAAATAAATTCAGACCTTAGTAAAGACATTCACATTAAAAGAGGAGTACCTCAAGAAGCTACAATGAGTTCCATTCTTCTTCCATTATTTAATATATGTCAATTATACTACTCTTCCGATAGATAACTGTACAAATTAGACCTATTCGCAGACGATACTGCCTACTGATTCAATTCCAAAAAGGATGTAATCTGTAGTCTAGAAACAATCACTGAAGAATCTGTCCAATGGTGCAATACCTGGCTTTAAACTTTAAATGAGAACAAGACTCAACTTATACTCTTATACTCATCAGGCCTTAATACTTTTCGGAACAAAAGTTAATGCTTGACCATAAAGAATGCTACGATTAAACCTGCCAAAATCAAAAATATTTAGGAGTTACCTTAGATGAAAGGAACATACGAGTTTAGAGCAATCTTCTACAATGATAATATTACTGAAAAATAAAAATGCATCATATATATAAATCAATAATCAGGGCCATCATTTCATATGGACACAAACTTTTCAATTCTGCTACATATATAGCTGCTCTTCTGAAAGTTGAAAAATTTTCCATTAGATTTGCCTTCAAGCTTTTGAACGACAATATTGAGACTCTGTACAGGACGTCAGGATTGACACCGTTTAGCGATATTTTACAAGAACAGAAAAAGAAATATTTATCTAAAGTTTAATATAACTAAATTCTAACTCATCGCATTGACATAAACAAGTTTGGCTTCCCAAGATTTGATCCAATCACATATCAAGAATTTCTCCAATCTCTTGACATTTAACTAACAATCATCAAAAACGGTAAAATAACATATAAATATAGGACAAAATGGGCTTGAGTGCCACTCTGGTGATGCGGCGGGCAGCAGAAATACACAGCAATGAATCTTTCTGATTAACTCTTTTCCCCAAAACATACATCCAATACCTACCTACCTTCTTACCCTTTATTACTATGTACGTCATTGACAAAAACATACAAATTTACCTAGGACGAAAGTAGCTTGGGTTAGCTAGCATCATCCCTAGTTTATTATTAAGCTAGGGAAAATTTACATTATTTGGTTTGGTTGTCTATTGTTGGTTATGTTGAGCCATAGTTTGTACAGTTACCAAATCGCGGAAACCCTCAAGCCATAGATAATTCATTCCGGTCCTTCACACTCTAGTGTGCTACACGTGCAGAAATAAAGCTAAACTTTACGAACAAAGAATATATTTTAAGTGGTGAGCCCTTTATAAGCCCCTTTTCCAAACTGACTCTTTTACCTGTTACTATCTCAGAGATATCAAAAAGAGCTGTCTCCTGTCGGACAGCTTTATGATACAGAAGCTTGGAATTCTATACAGGACATAGATAAATTTCAAATTAAATGCTTTATTTTTAATATTTAAAGAAAACTATGTGTTAGCATTACCAGAGGCCTTTATTTCCCTTCGATAATAAATAATATTTCATGATATACTTTCTCAATAACTTTCTCATGCGATAATTACACTCTTCTGACTTAATTTAATCACGTTTGTTTCATCTGTTCTTTTCGTTCATTGATTTGTGTAAAGCTTATCTATTCGAGAGCACGTTCAATTTAATATCGTCTGTTTCATCTGTTCTTTCGGCGTTCTGCACTAATTATTTACATTGTTCTCGTTTTTTTTCCATACGGCTTTTCCAAATTTGTGTATTCTGAGACGACTACTACTACTACTAACAATAATAATAATCCGTATTAATGCAACTAGAAATGAATGATGCTGCTGCCTGCTTTACTCTTCCGGCCTGCATTTCTGTACTCGAAGCAGTTTGTCCCCTCTCGTCTTTAAACTTTTGCAAGCCTGATGGAAAGATCAGCATCGTTTACGCAATTAACAGACATGCAGCCATTCATCAGACTGCTTCTTAGAACAACAACAACATTATAAGATACTTCAAAGAGGTAGAGCTTTTTCACAGAAATTGTACATCGCACCATCTTTAAGGATTAATATTTGATTGCGATACAAACTTACGTTACCAGAAGGCTTTACATGCAGATTTGAATGAAACATTAGTTAAATTAAAATTAATACTTATTTCTACTCTAGTTCGAAATATGATGAGAGTTTTCCCTTAAAATAAATGAATTGGAAACACTAAACGGACAGCTTAAGTCCCCAATCTATAATATATATGTTTGATATATTTCAAAGTATTTAAATTGTTATTGATAACATTGTAACAACGTTTCCTGTACTTACAGTAGATGTAACTAACTAACTCTATGGCTTATGGGACTCGCAAGTTCATCGCCGCAGTAACGAACATTCGCAATTGGATTCTATTCTGGGCAACATCAAGCCAGTTTTCATCACGAACACCTACTTCTTGAAGATTTTTCTTAATATTGTCCTGCCAACAACGTCTATATCTTCCCAATGATCTCCTTCCATCCGGCCTTCCAACCAGGAAAGAATATAATCTTCGTTTTCCCCCCCACCCGAGCTATATAGCTTGCCCACCTTAGTCATCGCGATTTCATTATTCTTACATCTGGTGAATCGTACAGTTTGTGGAGTTCTTCATTAAGCAGTCTTCTCCACTCTCCAGTCATCTCGTCGCGTTTCGACCCGTATATATTTCTCAAAATTTTATTTTCAAATACACGTAATTTATGTTCATCTGCTACGGTTTCAACTTTCGAAACCGTAAAGTATTACCGGCAGAATAATCGTTCTTTATATTTTCAATTTCAATTTGCTTGCTATTAATCGCGATGCTGGAAATTTTGGACTGAATAGAAACATGCGTTGCCCGGTACTAAACGACTTTTTATTTCTTTCGTTACCTCATTTTTGCTTGTTACGAATGCTTCCAACTATTTAAATTTGTTTACTTTCTCTATGACCTCATCCATAATTCTTATGTTTTTTTTCCTTCATTCCCTGTGTTTCGGTTTGTCATCATGTATTTTGTTTTATCTATGTTTACCTGTAGACCTATCTCATCGCACGCTTCTACTAAAACATCGGTGTTACTTTGTAGTGTATCTATATCGTCTCCTGTTAAATCTACATCATCCGCGTACTCGAACAGTTGATTCAAACCATTCAACGATAGTTCCTTTTTGTCCCCTTTAATTTTTAAAGTTGATGTCGACTACAAAAAAGGCATTTTCTTGCAGAATATCGTGGAAATCACATGCGAAATGGCCTACGAGATATACACCACCTGTTGTGGAATGTGCTTGTATATGTGGATAAGAGGACCAAGCGTACCTATAAACAAAGTAACATGATGCTACTGCAAACTTTTGAGGTAAGTATATTCACTTACTCCAATGCATAAAAGCATCATTTGGTTGTTGTGTAAACTTCATTACTAGAATACTGGCTTGTTTATATAAAGTAAACTTCTGTACAACTTCCGGTTATAAGTGTTTCGCTGCTTTTACATAATATGATCATCATCTTGTAGCTCTTAAAAGTTCTTTCAGTATTAGAGTTTCAGTAGATTGTTTCTCATCTAAGTAATTTGGTTTTGTTAGGGTAAAACATTCACTTCATTTTAGAACATGTCTATATTGATATTTGTGTGGTCATGCTCTCCTGTTTTTCTTTGGAAGAGTTGTGTTTTTTAATGTGATATTGAGTAATATTTGAATTTATTTTAAGGCCTTTGGCCAGAATATTGAGTAATATCTGATGGTACAGAGTACATAAGTCAGTCCAAAGAATCGAGATAATAAACTGCGATAGTAGAGATGTAAATACTAACATTTTCAGGTGATGAAAGGTGCTTTTATCCACAGCAAAGTTTGCTATGTTGTCGATATAATACTCTTTCTCACAAGGCGTAACGTTAGTTATTTTTTCTCTCGCTAAATGTGCTCAAATGTTTTGCAAACGTTGACTCTACCAACAAGTTCAACCGAGTAATTTGATAAAATTTCGGCGATCAGTAGCTTTTAAACTATTTCTACATTTTATAGAGTCAAAGTTTGGTATGTGTGAAGAGTATAAACAGGTGTGATATTATACAAATTAGTAAAAATCTTAGGTCGTAGTTCGTTTGAAGTTGTGCCTCGGTCCGCACGTCATTGACTCCTTGAGATAAAGTTGATATTCTATGTTTTGAGTAGGTTGTATTCATGAGTTATTTGTTTGTTTGTAGCCCGTTTCTTTCAACTGTCGGAGGTTAGGAGTGTTCAATTCCGTAGTACCACGTAACCTCTTAATTTCTCAGACTCTAGGATTTTTGTTGTATCTACGCTGTTCCAATGTTTGTTTTGGCGTCGATGACGCAAGATTCTTTTTTCCAGATCTACCTGCACGGCTTGGCAGCGAAATTGGAAACATACTTGAAACACTTCCGGTACGAATAACCCACTGTCGCGTATGTTGAACTATAAGCAACCTGGCAGCTGCAGTTTGGTCTTGTGATCAAGGCGTTGGGAAGCTGATCTAAAGGTCCCAGGTTCAAACCCTGGCGTCGACATTTTACATATTTTTAAAAACTGAAAATTATTTTTTTTCGTTTTTTATGTAAATACACAAAAGGAAATTTAATAAAAATTGCGGTTTATAATTTTAAAAGAGGCCACTAAAAACTAGGATGTATATAAACCCACCAGGGCAGCGCAAGGGGGACACGGTGCATCGGAAGGGAGCTGGGCGGCGTTAGTAGCGGGTCGCAGCCCCCCGGTTAGCAGTGAGTACACGCAAAGTACTGTTTACTCAAAAGTTTTGTGCCGTACTGGAAGTGTTTCCAAGTAGGCTCTCCCCAGCCCTGCGACTCTGAAGCAATTTCTGAAAAAAATATTGTGTCGATGACATATCTTATGGTAGCCTATCAGAATTTTGTATGTAGGTGTGCTAGGGTGGATGTACTTTCTTTTCTAAAGTTCCAAATCTTTTGATATTTGAAAAGTCCTTGTGATGATACATCCTGGATTCCTTTGTATGATTTCCAATTTTGCTATGTGGTTAATTGTTGAATTGTGAAGAGTTCAAGTGAAATGGATAATTATCTTTGAAACATATACGCGTGACTGACCAGTTAATGCTGAGCACTTAAGAATGGTGTTTATGGAGTTGATATTTTCTGCGTTGACCGTTGGTTTATTTCTGTGATGATTGAAGAGAAAACAAGAGAAGATGTAGGACCAATCACAAGTATTCTACAATGCATTTAGGCATTCTTTAATTAGCACGAGCATCTTGTACTCTTCTCATCGTATGTATTACAGCTATCTTTGGTCTCTAGCGGCCTACCTACTCTCAATATTCGTGTAGTTGGTCTTACGCATAACTGTAGCAAAGGTGTATACGAAGAATTACTTCAAAGAAGGCAGAAATATAACCTAAATTGAAGATCAATTTAGTTTAATTTGAAGATCAGCTTAGTCAAAGATAGTTTCAAATAGCCATTTATTTCATATAAAGCGATTGGCTAAATTATTTTACAAAAATAAGAAGTGAACTAGAAGAAAGTTAAATTATATCACGGTTACTGTCATTTTCAGTTACTTTGGCGACGTCGTCTATATTAAAATCTATATAGGGGTTACTGTTCAGGTATTCGCGGATTCTAAGTGTGTGACGTTTACAGCTAAAACACGCGACCTGATTGGTACCATTAAAGTGAAATATAAGAAATGTGATTTTACTATATCTTAATGTATTTTGTTATGTATTTCATTAAGATATAGCATCTTAATATATTTCTTGGTACACATTTTGGGATTTAAAACAAATATAATTCTGAAAGTAGTTGATTAAGGAACATAGACATGTGAAGAGGAGCAAATAATAAATATTACGCATTACTGCTTCACTATCTGCACCTACATACAATAGAAATCGAAAGTAGACATTTAAATTTGTGGCGCTCTCTATAATGTCTAAAATTAAAGTTCTTCTGTGTCATTATTTTCATCATAATCATGAGAGACTTTGATAAATGATGTCATTATGAGCTCTGTTAAGTTGATCTGCGGGTAACATTTTGTTTTAATTAGCAAAAATTATTCATGTTTCCTGTTCATTACTTTACTAAAAGGTGAATTCAGAATTTTCATTACGGACACTCTTACGTTGTATTAAGAAGTGGTAAAGTATCACAGTTATGGATTAATTATACAATTAATCTTAGTTTACAACTGAAGGACAAGTAATTTGCTCAGTGTACAATTCTAAGTTCATTTACTTTTCAAGACTTTCCGCAAACAATTAAAATATCTAAGTTTGAAGTAACATTTCCAAAGCCCTGATGACATGAATTCCATGACATTCACTAAGAACAGCTTGTGTCTTCTTGCTGCAGAAGATTCATAAAACGCTTCAAACAAATATCAAGCTCTCCATTATATTTATTTGGTCAATAGATTTACAAGGAAAAGCTACTTTCTCATACTTCTAAACTTTATCCTTGTGTTAATCTAATTGTTTCTGAGATGGTTTGCAAATAGCAAGTTACTCTTTAGGTGCCATCTGTTAGCAGTTGTTCTCGTATCAATCGATTAGAGATACCCTTTAATACCCTTGAATCCTTTAACTTGTGATTTGGTAGTGTTATAAAAGATCTTATTACTAGCAAACGATGGTAATTTGATCTTGCTAGGATAATTAGTAAGTAAGCAGTGATGTCTTCAAAATGGTCATTTAGGTTTGGTTCAGTCATTTTTAGTGTTTCGTGTAAAGCTTCTTGGCACCGCACGTCGGGTCGGCTTCGAACTCGGCTGCTTGCGCTGGCGCGCACGCTGATGTTTTGTTTGACTGCTCACTATTTGCTGAAGTTGAATGATTTGGATAATTGAATGTTCTTCTGGCCTTGAAGTTTTGAAAGGTCGAACAGCCGCCGTAGTTTCCGGGATGGTCTTTTCCACAATTCACGCATTTGGCTGGGTCTTCTTTTCGTAAGTGCGACTCAGGTGCTTTCCAGTGCTTTTCAAACATCGGGGATCCAGGTCATTAGGCTGTGGCCAATGCGCTGCCATTTGAAACATTGGACTACATCGACATCGGTAAGGTTCAATGGAGAAGCAGTAATGACAGAGATATTGTAAATTATATACAGTATTTCTTGTGGTTGGAAAAGGCGTTTTAGTGTGACTAGAGACAGCGGGAAGAGAATCTTTTCGTGCGTTGTCTTGTTTTTGCCATGTAGTTGGACCACAAATATGACTGGAAATTTCAGATTTAAGAGCTATATCGTCTGAAGGGGTGTCGTGGGGCAGTTTTCTGATGACTACTTTGAAGGACTTATCGCCTTTAGCAACATCAGTTGCATACTGAATTTTTGTCTGAGAACAATATGTGATGATTTCCTGAAAAATCGGCTTTATTTTGAAGTTGAAATCTGATATATTCACGTTTATGATGGATTTTGGGCTGTACTTGACAGGCGTTTGCTATAGTTCTGGTAAAAGTGTATTTGTTTTCTATGTTATCAATATAGATTTCTGGAGTTTTGCCAATAGGTGAATTTGGACGATTCTCTTGTTGTTTTCTCATTGTTTGATCTTGAATTTCAGTTGTGATTTGTTGTGAGTTTTGAGCTGTGTCCACACCTGTAGTCATAGTAGAATCATCTGGTGTAACTGACATACTGTAAACAACTGCTTGCTTCTCACTAGGTTCGATATCACTTGATTCCATTAAACTATTATTTTCAATTAAAATGTTGTTCAGTGAGGTTAGTTTTCTTTCGAAATAACAAATTTCCTGATCGATACTTCTTTTTTAAATTTTCTACCTCCTTAGTTATCCTTTGTACTTGTGTGCACAGCTTATTCAAAGGACTACATGTTATTGGGTTAGCATTAGTTAATGGCTCAATTGATGTGCTTACTTCCCTTGTTATATAATTTCTAGATATATTTCCACTACTATTAGTTCTTTTCATTGGTCTATCAGTCAATTGTAATATTTTGCGTCAATGTGCGAACAGTTGGTCCATGCCTTGTCTTCCTAGTCCTAGTATGACGTTATGTACATAATGTACATAACGTTATGTACGTTATGTTTGGTCGGTAATCCATCAATCTATAAAATACTGAGTTGATTATAAATACATGGTGTAGTGATTGATCCAACCAACTATAATTCAGAATTATTTATGGCAAACAAGGTTTTTGGGGAATCAATTGCTGTAACTGTTAGACCAAGAATATTCACTGTTTTCATTATATTGATTTCTGAAGCAGATTATTCTAAATGATTTGTTCTGGATGTATAATCGTGTCATAGCTGCTGGTGAGATTTGAGAAGAGAGTGACGAGATTCTAGACTAAGTAGCCAGCCGTCATTAATACCGAAACCTGACTCATTTGTAGTGTCATGAGATTGAGATATTACTGGTTCGGAATCTATGAGTCGAATTAATTTTTAAACTTTTGTTTTCGTTCCCATTTTTGTACTTGGTCACAGCACTTCTTAAAGACCCCTTTGGCATGACATTGGTCACAGATCTTATTATATGCAGGGCAAATACATTTGGGGTGCGAAGATGCACAATAGTAACATCTGCGTATTAATGGAATATTATTGGTTTTACACTTACAGTTGCATTGATGTTCTACTTTGAAACAATTTTACTCATCGATGATAGATCCGACCTACCCAATCTGTAAGATAACTTGGCACTATAATTCTCAATTAGCTCATGTTGGAGAGTAATAAACGTTGTCTTTTCAGAGTCCAAATTATCCACTGCAAGGAGTTTCTTAAGTATTGTTATATCTCTTACTCCTAGGATCAATTGATCAACTAGTGCTTCATTTAAAAAAGTCTCCCTATTGACACTTACTCGCTTGCAGTTTCAATGCCTCAATATATTCCGCGACTGATTGTCCAAACGCTTGCATAAGTGTATGAAAATGGAACCTTTATGTTCTGTGATTCCGTGGTTCTTCAAATATATTAATTAAGCCTGCTTCAATTTGATCATACGACATTTCAGACGTTTTTAGGTGTGAAATGAATTTTAAGTTCTTCAAAGGTTTCATTATCAATTGATGTAAGTGACAGATTGGTCTTCTTCTCATTCGTAAGATCTAACACCTTACAATGGAAATATAATCGTTCAATATATAGCAAAATTTTATCACGCTGTGAATCGAAAGTATTAGACAACACACTAGACGTATGCATGGTGAACAAATCAAAATGTATACATGAACTCCACAAAGTAAGTTTTCAAAAAGTATAAGTTCGAATCACTGAATCTGAATTCGTAATCATAAGCAGTACTTTTGCTAATATGCACGAGATCAAATCTCTCAATCCAAGATCGCCACTTTGTTAGTAGAAAAGAAGGTATAGATGAAAACAAACTTGTGTAATTATTTCTATAGCAATGTAAGCATATTATTCATTGGAACTCCAGAATATCCCATTAGGCAATAGTAAAGTTCCAGAACACATAGGATTAACGAAGTTACCGATTAGTTAGATTACTGTTCAAATCTGTAGAACGAGGTGGTATCTAAAAAACATCTCGTACACAAAGCTTTACAAGTTAAACTTAATAGATCAATAACCTTCATCATTCTAAAAATAATCATTTATATTTCATATGTTGGCTTAATATTTCCTAAGGTAACATGTCACTATGGTTCAGAATTGGTGTCTTCTTATTTACGTTGTAGGTCTCAGGACACGTTTGAAGAACTTCCATCTAACACAGCAAGACATAGTATATTTTAATCAAATTTCATATTACCTTTCAGTGGAAGGTTGCTTCTCATATCTATCATTGTCCAAGACATGGAAAGCATAATACTGACCATAAGTGTACGTAGTTAATCCTGGTTAACGACAATGTAGAACTCCATTCCTAATCGAAGTTAGACTTTCATTTCATACATTTGGGAAGAAACTAAAAAAAGATATCTCACTAGATAAAGATAAAGATTTATTGAGTTTGTCATCTTTAACTATTTCAATCAATGATTAGCCAAAGTTATTATGCTAATAAAATAACTCATTGTTACAAACTTCAAATCTGATCCCTTACAGATCAGGTTCTATGAACTTGAGAGTAGTGTGGATTTGTTGTTCGTATTTCTTCATGTGCTGTTGATGATGGTGCTTTCTTCGATCTTCGCTCTTTCAGCCCTAGTAGAGAACATAGGCGAGCTGTACTTTAGGTTTACAAGTACACACAAGTTCACTGGAGCGAGGAAAACCAAGGCCAGAGCGTCTGTTACAAGCGCCTAGCAGTATCGGTGTATCCCTGACCTGATTCTACTGATTCTTTGACATCTGGATTCACTCCTATTTGACCACAAAGAGCATCGGAGATCGTCTAGGAGGTTGTCGGATTGGCTGGTTGTCTTGCTCCTGCGGATTGGCTTGTTTCCCTAAAAGATCGAAACTAAATTTGTTTGTTATGATAGTTGCAAACTCAGGTTTCGCGATTGCAGGAATTTTCCATTTCTTGTAGGGATGATTCCCATTAAGGCTTCTCGTGAGACATACTTTTGACATTGTTGTAACAGGATCTTAGGAGTCTCGAGGTTGGAAAGTAGGAAGGAATGCGTTGATGTAGTACAGCTGCCTGTTGAAATGAAAAGTGATCACTTCCATCCATAGAATGTACAGAATCAAAATCTGAGTTGCTGATAGCATGTTGGTTCTTCTGTGGCGGTGAGTTGAAACTACCTGGTCTTCAAGAAACTGGAGAACGAGATCAGAAGCTTGAAGGCGATGAAAGATTTTCCGTTAAGAGTATATTTTGATTTGCAAGAACTGTGAATTGGGATTAGGTAGGCTTGGTGACAACAGGTGGAAGGTTATGTTTACATTTGATCTCGTTGTTCGGTATGATGGGATGATGATCAATATCTGTGCAATGACTGGATGAGATACAGGGGTTGGACAAAAAAATCTAAAACGTTTGAAAAAGTGTGAAAATTATACCTAGTATGGTGTGGGGCCTCCTTTTGCGTCCAAAAACAGCTTGGATCCGACGTGGAATGGACGTATACAGCTCCGAATCGTGGTGTGTGGAATGTTGTACAATTCTTCCTCCAAAACATGCTCCAGTTCCTTAAGGGGTAATGGTGTAGTTTAATGAGACCGAACACGTCTTTCTAATTCAGACCACAATGGCTCAATGATGTTCAGATCTGGTGATTGTGGGACCCAGGGGAGGTGTGATAGCTCCTGGTCATGCTCATCAAACCATGATTGCACCGTTTTAGCAGCGTGACAGGGTGCCAAATCATCTTGGTAGATGCCATCAGCATCCGAGAACAATGTGTGGGCCATGGGTAGAGCCTGGTCCCCCAAAATGGCCTCATACGCCTTAGCATTCATCATTTCATGCAGGGCTATGATGGGACCTGCAGAAAACCACAATATCACTGCCCATTCTGTAACAGAACCACCCCCATGCTTTACAGTTGGGCGCAGACAGTCTGGATCATAGGCCTGCGACGGTGTTCTCCATACGTAAACACGACCGGTTGTTGGAAACAAGGTGTAGGTCGATTCATCGGAATACATTACGTGTTTCCACTGATCAAGCGTCCACTCCTTGTGGTCCTTGCACCACTGGATACGCCGCTTCGCATTTACTGCTGTGACCAGAGGTTTGGCGATCGCGGCCCTGCCATGAATTTTCATTGTATGAAGTTCCCGTCGCACTGTTTTTGATGAAACCGGGTTCTGTAGGCCGGAATTGAGTTCAGACGTAATTTTCATTGCAGTTGTCTGCTTTTTAGCTGCTACAATCCGTTTTAATGCCTTCCTGTCCCTATCGGACAGGATTGTCTTTCGACCACTGTTGTGTTTGCAGACGTTGTTTTCCCATGCATTGTGTATGCCCTCGTGACATTGGACACAGTGCCTGTCGATACCCCCACAATGGTCGCCACTGTTGTCACTGAAGCTCCAACCAGACGGGCACCAACGATCATGCCTCTTTGGAAGTCTGTCAGGTCGAACATTTTACCGCACCACTTGCACACCACGACACTCACAGGTAAACTGGGTACTGCTGACGGAAGAGGAAGGTCCACATGACACATTGAAAATAAAACACGATCGGCAACAGCAACACGTGGTGTACAGTGGCGGGCCACACTTAACGTGTCCTGTATGACGTGTTTTTTTTAGATTTTTTGTCCAACCCCTGTATCTCAGGCTAACTCGTGCGCTCCAGCACTGAGGAATATTGTCAGTTCAATTGTGGCCGTATATGTATATTTATATTACCGCCCATAAAATTCATTTTATCTTATGTATATTTATTTCATGTACGTCTGCTAAGAGGGTCGTCGGTAATACATTAACACATCCCAGATACGCTAGGTTGAAGTTATGAGTACATATTAAGATTCTCAATTTATATATGCTAGTTCTGTCTGCATTGTAATAAATGGTGAATTAAAATGTTTAAATAATAAAATTCGTAGCTATTTTCACGATGAAATTATGTCGAATAATAAAGCAACTATTACAAACAGAATTGCACTCTCAAGCAGAATTAAAAATCCCTATCTATTTACATTGTTTTAAATATTCAGGAATAACACAAACTGTGGTGCCATCTCTTGATGATATGAGTAACTTCAATACATATTTCAGCACTTACATTTGCAATTAATATAATTAATAAATGTCTTTCTTCGTAAAATAACTCTTTTATACAATATTTTTGTTATTATAAATCTGTTTACAATTGTTAAATATAATTTCAGCTTTTTCTCTAGTATTTTCGTTCTCGATAACTGGCTTAAGTTCCATTTCCAGTTGATGGATATTTGTGGTTTAAACTGTATTTATGTTAACAAAGTATTTCATTTTCACTTAAGTAAAATAACACAACACAGACACAAAAACAAACGAAACACTGATACATAGTTAAGGCGAACACAGTTAAGACCTATTACATATTGTGTTGCTGTTATTTACTCTTCGAATGTAATCCTGTTGGACGATACTTGAAACATTAATCAGACGGGAACAACAACCATTGAAAAGAGGTACATTAAATTTCTGGAAGTAAATGTACTTTTGTAAAGAATAAAAAGAATGAAACTTAATATATTAAAAATACATTCCTGCCCATTAGCTGGCCAAGCTTTTGTTTCTGGACTGTGAAAACTTGGTATCGCTTCAAGAGGAAAGTTGATTGCCATGAACCTGCAAATCTTTCTGTAAGGGTTTCAATCTTCATTATTCTTCATTATCAGCTCAAGAAGACAAAACAATTGTTGCCTAGGCTGTTTGTGTTCAGATATTTTCTTTTAAAGTTTCACATCTTAATGCACCAGTTAATGAGTTCAGAATATTATATTTTGTAATAAATATCCAATAACATTTGGCCTTAAAGTACAGAGAAAGCCATGTTTCAGCACTTTCTTGCGTTTCAAAATACAAAATAAATATTTTTTATTACGTTTAAAATGTAATGCTACATGTAGGCCAAGGGTGTTGGCAGGGAAAGGGCGAGGGACCCCTTGGATTTAAGACTTTATACTGTTCTATTTTCATACATTTGGTGTATGTTTTTTATGCTTTTCACTCATTGCATTCTATAAGAAGGTATTTGGAATTCTCCCGTTGCATTTCCTCAACCATAATTATTTCAATATATGTAATCACAAATACGCCAATTTATATCCACCAAACAATGTGTAAACATCGAAAGTAAAAACACGAATGTTGTTATTGTACTACTATGTAAGTTTTATTTCTTTGTAGCGTGGAAGAGTCTTCTCCATAAAAACCTTCCACTAATAAATGCACAATATTCTCTGTTCGTATCATAAGTAGAAAATTGAATAAAAGAACTAATGATAGCGAACTATGAGCTAGAACCGCTTTTTCATAACTCATAAATTATTTCTATTTTTGAAGCAATAATAAAAATTATTGCTGGCGAAAGAGAACACAATAATTAATTTCAAAAAGATCTTAAATAGCCAACGAATCGATGTCAACAGTAAGTTATCAACTCCTTTTATCGCTCTGCAAGAGTTACCTGAAAAAGAGGGCTTCGGACTACTCCGTGTAAACAAATTCAACCATATCTCAATAAACCTCTTATATATTAATAGCATGGAGTTCTTATAGCTAAGCAAATTCAATGAGAACACAATTGAAGTATATTTCGATATTGATTGTATTAAATAAAATCTTTCCTCTTTTTTTGTCTAAATCAAAGTCAAATATAATGCATATATAAATGATGTAATGCTGGATAACGCAAAGAAGAAAACTTATTATCCTTATTTCAAACAGGAGAAGAACTACTTCGTTCAATTTGGTAATCGTAATCAGTATCGTGAAAGTATAACAACAGTGATCAAGAACATCAAATTCTAAACTCATGAGCTATGATTCACTAAGAATCCATTCAACATAGCTCTCAGATACTTATTTCAAATTTTCAAAAATAGCACTAACAGATCTAAACAGCCATCCACAACAACACTTAGAGTTAGGCATATCTAAACACAAATCATATGACCTACTCCCTAAAAATGAATTCACCGTTACGTCACTGCTCTAAAAACACATTATTTTTCAGAAAACTTCAGAAAATAGTATAGTAGCATGAATACAATAAAAAACTCAAATTTAAGAAAGATTACTTTCTTACCTGGAGTAGAAAATAACAGAGATATTAATTTTTAACTTCGTTATAGATCACTTCTGGTATAGATGAATTCAAATCCTCATCCCTCATATATACATCAAAAATAAATTCACTGATCCATAAAGATAAAACACAATTATGGGTCAACCCCATCTTACCATACCATTGAACCTTTAAATTACTTCCTTTAGTTTGACGAAAAAGGATACTACTTTTCAAACACACAATTCCACTATTGGTGTTATTACTGCTTTCATTTATGTGTAGTATATTAATCAATTGACTATAGAATTGAATAGCTCTTACCTTCCTTGAAGTATAAAACGGACACTTCTTTTTATGCTTCCAAAAATAAGTCAGCATTAAACTAATTGCACTTGCCACATCTTACTACGATCAAAAGCACCACAGTACATTTCACACTTGATCGTGTTTAAAAACTTCACTTAATTATCGTAGATAGTTTGTAACCAGTTTGACTTATTAACTTTTGAATACTTTTCACAAAAACAAATCTATTTAACTTTCAAGACGATTCGTATTTCACTTAATGACAAATCTTTCACTAGAAAATATAACGAGTCTTTTCCGTAGATATTTTTCTTGTTTCAACACAAGCAGAACTTTATATGTGTCTCTCTCGACGATATTTAAGAAAAACCTTTCACTCAAACTTAAACGAGCTTCTTTCGACAATATGATATATTTTATATCACAATAACGTCGACGTGTCTCTTCCGACGGGATTTAAGAAACTCTATGTTTTCCACTAGCAAACTTTAAACCGTGCCTCCTTCGACGGTATTTAAGAAACTCTCAACACCGAGGTTTCAAAACCTCCCGTGTTCCTTCCGGCTGACCTTGTCAACCTCCCTCCTCCAATCAGGAGAAGGCGTGTGGCATGCTTTAAGGAAAGTAAGAGCACTTCTATATACATGGAAAGGATACTACGGCAGACGCCATTTTGAGTCCCACAAAAATTTTAAAAATTTTAGGTTCCCACAGTACATCTTCTGAACGTACTCTGTTTTATGAAGTTGAAGCAGTTTCTGTTGAAAGTCAATAAAAAAGAAGTATCTCTCGCTTTCACACACGCACACACACACGCGAGCATTTATATACAAAATTTAGAAAGCACGAGTAAGCAAATCGTAAGATACACGTTCTTAAAAAATAATTTTAATTTTTAAAAATACCGAACAAATCAAGACAAACACTAAAGTGGTGACTTATCTAACATTAACATTAATGAAATGAACTATTTCATTTTGAAGCTACTTCTTTTAGCTGAGATATGTAAAGGTTACTAGCTTAATCCGGCATAGCACAGGATTTCAAATTGTCATCAATAATAAATATTTTCAAATTATGGATTACTTCATTTGATAGATCGTGTTAAGAATTATCCAACCATTTTTCTAAAATGCCATTGTTGACTGTGATTTGTCCATTAGTTTTTACTATGTTTTTTTAGAAAATTAAGCCGTATTGCCAAGGGCTCTGAAAGCGAATCTGAATTTGAATTTTGAAAGATCTTTGGATAATTTTGGCTCAAGCCGAATGATTGATGATGCTGGGAGAACACAGAACAGAAAGTTTACCTAGCAAACCTCTTC
This sequence comes from Lepisma saccharinum, assembly GCA_022664845.1. NCBI lineage: Eukaryota > Metazoa > Arthropoda > Insecta > Zygentoma > Lepismatidae > Lepisma > Lepisma saccharinum. Next base: position 19,849 of record JAGDQP010018320.1, read on the forward strand.
TTCGACAGGAATTCTTACACATATTATATATTAGTGTTTGTTAAAATATGTTTTTTTCTGTAATCTTCGACATCCAACACAATATTTAATAAAAGTGCTATTACTCATCGTTTTAAATTCACCTGAAATATTGAAAGTCCTCTATCTCTGGTAGTGATAATGTTATACTCTCTCGGCTTTTGTGACTTCAAATTATCAAATAGTCATTGATCACACCACATTAATTTCTATTGCAATGAACACCGAGCTCTAACATGCTAGACATTTGAGGATCCTGACTATTCAAAGATGTTGGATATATATGTGTTCGGCGTTACTGAGAAGTCACTGTTAAAAAAAATGTACTGTGTTCTGAGTTCAGATTACATTAAGTTAATTTGAAAATTGTGGTGATTTTAATTGTATTTTATGTTCGAAATTATTTTATATCGTTCAGCAAACTATTAGCAAGTTCTCCCTTAGAATGTGCGAAGAGAATAAGGTTATGGGGAAGTATCTATAGGTGCCTGGGAATATCCACCTTTCCATAAATGGCGAAATTGTGACACTGCAAATAATTGACTGTGATAAACACTTTTCGGTGTCCCGAGGAGACCAGGTTTTTGTTAACACCGTTTGCTGTGTGATTTCGGTGATTCATCACTATGATAGTACTAACATTGTGTTGAATCAGCATTAAAAACACACCCATTGCAGAAATCAACTACATTTTGCTGTGTAAATTTTACACAAACAAGTGATGACCGCCCTGGGACACCAAAAAGTGTTAACACAGCTATATATTGCTGTATGCTTTCTTGCTTTGCAAACAATAGTGCCACTAGCGGGGAGAAAACCCTAAGCAACCAGAAAATGATGTTTAATAAAATTGTACGCCCATAAATTAATTTTATCTTATCTTAAGAAAATGGTAAACTGTAGTCTAACGAACGTTCTGTAATCGTATGTAATAAATAAATAAATGATTATAATTTGCTCCTCTGCATGTTTCATCCGTAAATTTCTCCCATATCTGTGAGAGGGATGCACACACACACACCTACACACACACACACACACACACACATATATATATATATATATATATATATATATATATATATATATATATAATGTTGTCTTAATATTGCCCCCCCCAGATAAAATTCCTGGTGACGCCCTTGGTGTAGGCCTATGTTTCAGGCAATTTGAGAGAGATGCTCCGAATTCATTTATTGAAGTCATAATTGAGGAGTTTGCTGGAAGAACATCTCAACGTGGATTAAGCCTTTCTTCTGTTTCGTGGTCTGTTAGCTGTATTAGACCTTCACGTATAAGAATATATGAATACTAGCTGATTTTCCCGCCAATTGCCTCAAAGTCCAGAGGTTTTTCACCCCCTTATCCCCACATCTGCCGTGCGTCGAACCGATAAATTAGGACAGTCGTTGTTGATGAATTGAAAGGATTTTCATATTTGCCCAATTGAAAGTAGCAAACTGCACTGTGGTGTGGGTTGCTGAAGCTGGAGGGATATATTTGACAATTATGGTGTATTAATTGATTGAACCGAACCCCCGTTCCCCTCTATAGGGGAGTGTCAACCTTTTAATGCGGTAGTCAATCCTTCTATGTTCTAAGGAAAATATGTTAAGTTAAATTTCGTTCGAATTCGTCAAGAGGTGTAGAATTGTCTAGCGTTCCATCAAATAAACAAAGAAACATCTTGGTATTGAAATATATCACAGTCATATTCAACCCACTACTGGATGATGTCTCTCCCGGAGGGAGGAGTGCTCCCGCGCTGACCAGACATGTTGGGAGAGGAGAGCTGAAGCTCTCAACTGTGATCGCCACTGTCTTTTATTCACAGTGGTATCAAGATGCTGGGTAGGCATCGTTCCAGACGCTCTCGCTTTGGAAAAAATCTCTTGGGAGAGCCGGGAATCGAATCCGGTACCCCATGATTAAAAGTCAAAGACGCTAACCGCTAGACCTATCTATATACCAGGTGTATAAGCTTAAATCCGCTATTTTGTAGTCAGCAAAACACATGTTGGGTTCATAGAAAGCACAAAGCAGGCTATTCAAAGTACTTTCCCTCACTAGCTACACTTTGCCCACCTCTCGGGTAATTTGTGGATACCACGCAAAAAAAAAGTCCTTCTCTTTCGAGGCAAACCACTCATCACGCCATTTTCGGACGTCTGTATGCGATCGAAGTGCTGCTCAGCGAGGGCGTTGCCCATCGACGCAAACAGATGGTAGTCTCTAGGGGGCATGTCTGGTGAATAAGCGGGATGGGGTTGCACCTCCCACTTAAGTGTCTCCAAGTAGTTTTGGACCACTTATGACATGTGCGATGGGGCGTTGTCGTGGAGGAATATCACCTTGTCATGTCTTTGTTGATACTCCGGCATTTTTTCTCACAGAGCACGGTGCACGTTGATCAGTTGTTGGTGGTAGCAGTGGGCATTGACAGTTTGACCCGGTTGCAACAGCTCAAAGTAGACGATGCCCTATTGATCCCACCAAACACACAGCATCGTCTTCCGCCCGAAGCGATTTGGTCTCGAAGAAGATGTTCATGGTTGGCCGGGATCAACCCACGATTTCTGGCCTTTCAGATTCGCGAAATATATTCATTTTTCATCGCCCGTCACAATCCGATGCAGAAACGACTTTCTTCTTTGTCTGGCGAGCAACATTTTGCATGTGTGTTGGCGTCTCTCTAGCTGCCGATTGGTCAATTCATGCGGCACCCATTTTCCGATCTTCTGAACATTTCCCATGGCACGTAGACGCATAGAAATGGCCGCTTGAGTAACGCCCAATTGCTCGTCAAGCATTTGTTGCGATATGGTATCGTTCTCGTCCAACAGCGCCTGCAATTGATGGTCCTCAAACTTCCTGGGCCGATTTTCACACTTCTTGTCACTCAGGTCAAACTTGCCGTCTTTGAACCGACGAAACCAATCTCGGCACGTTGTTTCCGATAAAGCACTATCACCATATGCCTCCACAAGCATTCGATGCGCTTCGGCAGCCGATTTCTTCAAATGGAAGCAGGAAAGCAGAGCTTCTCGCATATGCTCCTTTGCTGGAACAAAACTAGCCATGCTTACCAACGGAACACTGTGTGTTGTTGTCTGCACTTGCTGATTATGTGCACTGATTCGTGTTATCAGAGGTCCAACTCAGCCACACAATAGGTCTGGGGTGCCCATAGTAACTTTATACGCTCACGAACGCCATCTATAGGCAAACAGAGGATTTAAGCTTATATATAAGGTAAGTGTGAACAAATGACAGTAGAACGCAAGGGGGTGAGAGAAACAAAGGCTGACGCACAAACTTTTTTCTTCAGTAGAATCGCTAATAATTCACAGGTGTGCAGATACTTTGAACGGTGTGGAAGACTTTGCAGGACTTCAATTTTATTGGCTGGCAACACTGATATCTTTGTAATAGACAACATAAGTGTTACGTGAGGATCCAAGGGGTATAAATGGCATTTAAATAAAAACAGTCGATTTAACAGCCCTAATTGTATGAAACCTTTTCTTTTATTTATAATTCGAAATATAAGTTACACGTGCTAAGAAACCTTGGACTTTCATATGACTTTGTACCAAATATGAATATTTTGGGTAACATGTATTTCGGATTATGTATGAAAGCATAGATAGAAATTTTTATCTATTTCAATGTCTGTTACTTATATCACTTGACATCAAGGATCGCGAATTATTTAAAACTTTTCAGTGAATTGAAGATGATATATTAGATTGATCAATTCAATTTCCTGTGGGGTAAGAGCGATAGTGATGATAAATAAGTAGCATATTGGCTTTCTCTACTTACAACTGAAGAAATACGTAATTGTCATTATAACTTGGATAAACGGTTTCTCCTGTTTCTTTATGGTCAAGGAAATAATGGATTGATTCTTGGTGGGTACATATTAAGGTTAGTGGTTCGGCACTTACTTTAAACTAAAAGTTCGGTTCTAAAAATCTAATCTGTAATCGCTACATGTTAAGGTAAACCACAATGGGTTCATCTCTACCTTGGATTCATTTTGTCCATGTGACCTACGAGTCATAGACTTGCCTCCGAACAGTCATTATCACTGTAGGATACCACTGTCATGAATAAAATTATTGAATACATCTAGTTTTAATACCTTTTGAGCAATAATCGTTAGAGATAACGAATAAGTGTTGTTTTAACCCTGCAGTAGTACATCTGAAAAGAATCACGTAAATGGTATATTGGGGTCCTGAAGACCCCAATAATAAAATGCACCTTTTAAAGCAAATGCTCTTGCGTTTAATGAAACTTTCTTTTAAATATAAGCTTACAAGCAACAAATTAACACAAAACTTAATGAAACGTTTATCAAATATAAGTTTGGAAATAAAAAAGAACACCAAACTTAGTTCTTTTCATCTGAGATATACTTTGAACATACATAGTTAGCATAATTTGTACACAATGGCATTTTACAAATGACACAAGTATTGTTCACTTTTCGATCCTCCTCTCTAGGACAGAAGGCACAACGCTTTCGTCTGCTTGTTTCTGGTCCTTCAGAAGAAGCCACTGTAACCTTTCCCACTTCGCCAACAATCCTGCACAAAAGGTCATCAAGGTTGCGTTGTGGTACCTTCATTAGTCTCATGCGCATATACGGCTTTACAAAAGTAAATCCAATATTGTGAATTATTTTTCTTCTTTCCATTCGAATGGAATCCTTCACACTAGAGTGTAGAACACAAGCATTGATGCCAGCTATGTCTAGAATAGCAAAGAATATAGCTATTGGCCAGCGTCTTGTGCTCCGTGCAGTGGAATATGTGGTGCACATTTGATCCAAAGTGTCCACTCCGGATTTGGTTGATTTGTAAAACTCAATTATTTCGGGCTTCCCACTTGTATCGTCAGTTGCTTGGATATGATGACACTAAAATTACAGCTTTTCCTCTTTTAGGCACAAAAGTCACCAAAGTTTTCTTTCCTGAAAAACCATACATGGAACTTCCAACCGCTTTAGCCTTGTTCGAAAGAAAGGAAGGTGGGATTTCTCGTTTATTTTTTTTTCATTGTTGCTTCTGTTTCTCAAGTTCACTAACGAGTTCAATAGAAGAGAACCAATTGTCTGCTGTAACATTTCTGTTTGTATTGGCTATTGGATCTACGAGTTCCAGAACTTTCTCAGTAGGCTGAAGCAAATCCCGTGAACGTGGCAAACTGTACATTCTGACATTTCACTCCCACTTTCGTGATCACTTGGCACATAGTCATCTTCTCCATCACTGATACTAATGTCACTTAAATTGGCTAGTTCTTGGTCTATTTTAGTATCAGTAAGTCCACGGGAAGCAGCCATTCTCGAAGTAAAATAATGTCACTGGTTAAATATAAACTTACTTAAACAGTACTTTGGGGTCAACACTGTGGGGACCCCATGTACCCAACCGCACGAACGAGAATGACTCTACAACAAGACTGCCGTTATTTTCGGATTCCTCAATAGATGCCAGGAGACTACCGTAATAGCCAGTCTGCAGAACAAAACCATCTAGTGGCAATCACGCAAAATATTTTGTTTGGGGGTCATGAAGACCCCAAAGCACCACTGGAAGGTTGAACATTTTGCTATTCCTCCGTAGCCTACTGAATATATTTACCAGCATAGTAAGTGCTAATGAGCATAAGAATATAACTGCTGTGATTTAGCATAACTATCAAATTAAAATAATCATACTTTTTCTAGTCGTGACTAATAGACCTATTTTATTTCATGCAACTGAAACCATATGAATTCCCGTTAACCGCCCGTAATCACTACTTTCTGAATTAGGTCTATTATATTTGTCACACCTATTGTTCAGCCAATAATAGTTACCTCTCCTGCTTCCTCTGGGTGGTATCCAGATTCGTGATGTATTTTTTATAAGGGTAATAAAGTGGAAACAGGTTTATGGACTGCTCCCCCCCCCACTTCCCCATCTATGGATGAATGATTAGAAATATTAATTTCTGCGCGCGTGGTCCTGGGTTCAATTCCGTTGGTAATCAATTGAACTGAGTGGTTCGGAGCCCACTTTTACGAAATATTTAAGTCATGTTCGAAAATGCTTTAAAACTCCTTTAGGACGTTAATAATAACGAAAACAATTCGTAACTATTAGAATTTGACCCCACAATAGGATTAAAATATAAATTGCTTCTGAGAAAATTTTGTAATAATATGTCAAAACAAAAATTGTTTCCATCAGAACGTTTCATTGTGAGAAAAAATTTATGCACGTCGATTGTATTTAGCCCTATATTTAAATCTACACTGTATGTTATTATTCACATATCTTTTTATTGTTGTGAATATCCAACAATGGCTTGAACCTAATTCTCCTAGCTATGGCATAAAGAAAGACACATACTATTTTGTGGAAGTTTTTATTTAATTTACATCTTTATTTGTATTTTGCATTCAACGCAAATTTTCATCGAGGTCTTCTAAAGGTAAATAAAACGCCTCCAAAATTTAGTAATCTAAGTAGCTTAAGAATTTTAGTATTTTTTCGTCAATTTGATTCAACGAATATTTCCAGACCTAGTATAAAGATTAGTAGAGCCAAGAGATTTTTTTATTGTATTTTGAGCGACTTCTATTAAGGAATATGGAAATAAAAGTCATATCTCGTATTTAAGCAAACTACCAAAGATCTAAGCTGATATATGAGGGTCATACAGATCCTTGAGGTATTTGCTGCATTTATAGTCAAAAGTGAGAAAGCGAGAAAATTATGGAGATCTGCTATGTTACGTAATATTTAATATAATAAATATTCCAGTATTTGCCTTGAATTATGTGCTTTCGAAAGATGAGGGAATTCGGAACCCCATGATACTTGGACATTTAATGTTCTGAATGCACATCTGTTACCTAGTCCTACCCTAAATTCACAACATTCTTGTAGCCAGTTTGAATCAAGTTCCTATCTGGAGTCAATCCGTAAATTTAATTTCATTAACACACAGGAAGGGGTGTTGGGGCTTTGAAAGACACCTCTGATTTCATGTAATAAAATACCGAAGTGATGATGTTTTAAATCTCAAAAAGCAAACGTTAAACTAGGCTTAAGTCTTAATATTGATGTTCTGTAATGATTGAAAGGTGTATATTTCAATACAGTGAGAACTTTCACTTCAGCTTAAAAGGTTCTGAATGAGTCGTCTTCAGTGTATCTATAAGAGTTTCCACTTTCACAATATTTAAAACAATTTTTGAGTGCATTCCAAAAAGATCCAAGATACTTCTAATTTTTTTATATTCCATTAATAAGATGTGTCATTGTTTATTCTGACATCTACATTCCACAGCACAATTTACAAAACTCACGGGAACCTAGAACCTCAAAATGGGACAGTCTCGGTACATGTCAATCGCCAATAAATTCAAGCTTCTTTCCGTTTTGGGGGGAAGAAGGGAGTTGTAACTTTCTGAGCAGGTGATAATAAAAATCGACGATAGTGAGGAGATATAAATATAGCGAGGCAGAGGGGCATTTTCTCATGATAAGGAAACTAAGGAATGACAAAATCCAGAAACACTATTTTTGTGTAAAGGTAAAACAACAATTTGGGATCGCATGTAAACGGAATATTTACATCTTCATTTTCCATTTCTATGAAAGGTTTTAAACTAACCCTTTAAAGTTATTCTTGCAGATTAAAAAGCGAATGAAAACATGCACATTGTGTGCATCTAATAACATGCAAGGCATATGTGTGACAAAGAGATTTTACGAAGATTAATAAGTGAAAAACTGTTTCATTTCATTAAAATTTCAGGGATTTTTTTGGTGTCTTAAGTTGCAGACAGTTTCAGAGATGTGTCATAAAAGAAAATTATTTCGAATCATAAAATAGTTTGAGGTAGGATGTTTATAGCAATAACAAATTCATATTAGTTAACTCTCTACACTCAGTACGTTGTATTCTCACTTATTAAATTATGTAACTTATATTTCGCTACAATCAGGAAATTGGGGGATGTCATGGCTCTCACTCCATAATCTGTGAAATCATTCGAATCCTTGAACGTCATTCCTGAAAGGAATTTCCATTTATTTAGCTACACACTGAGACCAAGTCATATAAACTTTCTCAAATGGGCATCGTAACAAACATAATACAAAAGGGATCTAATTTATATATATTGAACAAAGTTTAATACAAATATTTAAGAAGTAAACTACAAAACAAGTAAACTATTTTAAAATAAGTTTTTGGTGATTCTAATTCGTTTCATTCAATTCGTTGTTGGTTATCATCTAGTGGTTAGAGCTTTGGACTCATGTTCGCGTGACCACGGGTCCAATTCCCGGATGGAGCACCCCACTTTTCGGCGTCCACCCAGCGTCGTGAGGAAAACTGGGGAGACGTGAATAAAGACGTGACGACCAATTGGTCTAGAAAGCCCCTGATACTCCGGTTTGTGGTCAAGGTGACGCGCAGTGCTGACCCCACGACCGTCACTCAGGTGGACGCAGTTCCACCAACCACCGACAGATGGCGTTGTGGAAGGTTCTGGACCTTTCGGTCTGCAACGCCAGTGGCAGTTGTTGTTGTAAGATGAAACATTGCCTTTCGGTCCGGATTTATATATGGGAATAAAACGAGCCAATTTCCAAGAAACGGCTTTACTTTCAGTAAAGCGTCTATTAAAGGTAATTGAGATTGCAATAGAAATAACGAAAACAGTGTTACGCAAAGCAAATGGTGCTAATATTATCAAAGTCTGAAGATGTATGCGGAGAGAGAGGAAGCAGAAGATTTCCTCACTGGGGGTTGATAGATTCGAGAGAGTGAAGAGAGAAACAGATTGAATAAGATTGAAGGAAGATGAAGTCCATGTAAGTGTATTACAAAAGAAATCGTTAAATGTATCGACCCTTTTGTCATCCTCAGCTTGTGTCATTTCGTTACGCATAATTCAAGGAATGCCAAAGCTCATTGTCCTAAATTTAATCAGTGACCAAAATCTTTTATAATCGGTAACTGTTTTCTCGGTTATGGAATCAATATATATAAAATACTTTAGTTTTTGTAAATTTTATTATGTTTTCTTAAGCCAGAGAACGTTTTATGCATGTGCTCACTTGAATATGTACGCCACAATTCCCATGCTTTTCTTTATTTTTTAAGCACACTGTGAACATCGCGATCACACAAGGTAGGAAATTTACTCTTTTTCTTATTTTCGTAAATGGGACTCAATCTTTGAGTACTGAATGAATAGCATTACATTGAAAGTTATGTCGAGAGATTCATGGTCGGAGCAGAGTATGTTGCGGTACGGGGTGATGTTCTGTGAAGGGATTGAGACAAGCACATAGTCCAAATTACTGTTTTTATGTGTATTATTCATATTGTATATTTCGAGGCCAAGTCCATGTATAAAATTGTCCATGAAAATATATAATTTGCATCTCTAGTCATCCCGTGTTTGCTATTTGACCGTTTGGTGGACAAATTCCAATCCCCCATCAATATAGCGTCACCAAGAGTAGCTAGTAAAGAATTATGGCATTGATCGAGTAAGGAACCCGAACCGTTTTTCTTTGGTCTATAGGAACATCCCATGTACTCGTATATCTTACGAAATATGCCTACTAATACCTCGAGCCAATAATTTCACAGTCACGGTTGGGGTCACGTCTTACCATGCTGGGCTATTTCTTATTAACACACAAAAGCAACCCTTACCCCCGAGACCCTCGGTCATGTCTGTAAAATAATAATAAAAAAATGTTCTGCGAATGGTAATTCACTGCCACCAACCGAAAGGTTAAGCCAGGTTTCTGTCACTGCGAAGCAATCTAGTTCAAATATTCCACTGATCTGTACCACACAATATGTCAGGATTAAAGACCCAGTAAAGAGACACTGAAGAACAGGACCATTCCGTGGTTTCAATTTTCAGTTTTACAAGTTACGTAATATTTTATATTTCTATCAAATAACAACATTTAATGAAAGTGGATAGTGGTTACCATTTGCATGATATTTCCATAGGAAACATTTTATGAAAATTAAAAATTAGGAATATGGGAGTGCGCGTGTCGAATTCATGTCTTTCCTGTTACCTGACCTTTATAAAATTTGATCCAGAGGGTTAAATTAAGTAAAGAAGTGTATTTATTAGTTACGTATAAAATAAAGAAACGGAACTTTATTTAACATATCCTACTCGTCAAAAATAGTGGCAAAGAGATTAAACGAAACGTTCTGTAATTCATCAAAACTATTAGTAGAAAATATTATCTTTTAGTTTATCATTTATAAATTACGAGAACCAAAACATGAAAAATACATGGTAAACAATATACAAACAAAATGTTATTGTTAAATAATTCTGGGCATTACGTCTTGATAGTGGCTGTTCCTATGTCTATCCGTACTTTTGGCTGGAAGCAGTTTCTTTCTGAGGTAGTCTGGGTTTGAAATTAAGTAGCTATGAAGATCGAAGCAACTGAGCTATTCCATATCGTACTTAGCGATGTTGATTCCTTGTTCTGACTTCGCTAATAGCTTCTTCTTATCATTGAGCACCAATTAAAGAGAAAACTCTTTCAAGGTTAGAGTTGGATCCAGGAATCAAAACGTACAGCTCACAAAGCTTCAAAAGATAAAAATGGTAAAAAATTTGCACTTGTCAATGTTGATACGTCGTTTGTGCCGATACGTTTAGTGCAATAATAATGCCACGCAATTATCAGACGAACTAAGGAAATTAAGCAGAAGAGGTTTCGAAAGCTTCAACAGTTTAAATCTATTTTTAAAGCAAAATAATTTAAACTCTTGAATTAGCCTAGAATTATTTTACTATTAGCTTTATCACCAATCAAACATGCCCTTCTTTAAAGTAGAACCTGTTTCCAAACTATGTCTGGAACATTAGGATACTGAGGCTTGCACACAATTGAGATAATATCAGAACTCCATATACATTTTAACCAGCTAATATTTTGCACTACCCACAATATTTTCTTGAATTTTGATATTCTTCAACGTTGATGGTCGTTTTTTAAGTGATTCGTTTCGTACCTCTTTATTAAAACATTTTCTTAATTAACTCTGTAGAACAATATAAAATATTTTCCATGTAATTTAGAACGATGGTATAAATAGAAGGAATTACAACTGCTAACAACTGGGAGTTTCTGTGCCTCCAAAATAAATCATTCCTGCACTACTCTTGTTTATCGTACTAGCAACTGTTAGTCCCTTAAAATCTCTAGGAATAAATGTGTTGTAAATTGAACACATTTCCATTATATTCAATTCCACTCGTTTGAGATTGTTAATAGTTCTTTGCCACCACATGTCAGAAGGAAAATACGTTTTCTGCTTTCTATTCATTTAAGATTATGAATAATAATTTATGTAAAATTTTACACAATAAAAGAATCTTAAATTTCAATTTAATGTAATTAATAAGTTTATTATTGTGTGACTATTTTTTGCAGACTGAGAAGCCAGGAACTTCATTACATTCACATGTCCTTCAGCCCAGTTGATCGTAAGTCATGTAGGAGTATTTCTTCCGAGTGTGTAACTGAATTGAGGAAGATGGGCGTTCGGGGTATTATGTTACAGAAGTGAACTCATGGACTGAATGACCTTCACTTGTAATAATAAGGGCTTTATAAAACACTGAGCATACTGCGCTAATCATGTGGCACTTTATAACACATTATGTGTAGTGCCTTGCTCATTTCCTATACGCAGAAGGAAATAAAATGTATCCTGCTACCAAATAAAAACAATCAAATGTTTCATTTCCAACATTACATAGAGCACCTCCATTCTAATTTTACATTTCGGTTCTGAAAATAATTCTAGTTCATCATTTAAAGATTAAAATATTCAGACTTTGAATTCCAACGGACAGTGGAATTAGCTGATAAATTTTGCCTATCTTTTCTGCTATTAAACTTTCAGTTGGACTGTTGTAATATTTTATTATAGTAAAGTTTGAATATTTATGAAAATTGCGTTCTTTACATAATGTTGAAAATCGAACATTTGGTTATTTTTAGTTGATAATTGGAAACATTTTATTTATTTCTATGAACAGGTAATGTGCGAGACACTGAGCATACTGCGCTATAAAGTGTCTCTCAAAAAATAATTATACATGGATTTTAATAAAACATGCCTAGAAAACCATAACAATTAAATAGCATATATAGACACTGGTATAAATCCTTCGAAACAATATATTACGTTCTGAGTGAAGTGGCAAGGGAGATATGGTTTTACTTGTAGTATTGCTGCAGTTGGTATTTCCAAAACCTTTATATTAATGTGGTTTAGAAAGTCTTACGTATATCATAAGGTATGTATTTACTCACGTGTGGCTTAAAAGCAGTGAATGCGGGTCATCTGTTGGTTTTTATTTGAAACGCTCTCGTTTTGAAATTATTATTTACTTATGATTGTGACGTTGAGTTGGTAGATTTTATGCTAAGAATTATTGCATGAATGTGTCATATTTTTAATTAAAAAGCGACTAAACTACTATCAGATTTCTTGGTAAATAAATCATTATTCTTACTAATTTAACTTTTAATTGATCAAGTCAATTCTAGTTTATTTAATGAAACAATTATTCGTACGTTGAATAAAAGTCTCGTATTCGATTCCTATTATTTTAAGTTACTTACTTATTTACTCTATTGCTTACGGATCTCGCAAGTTCATTGCAGCAGTAACAAAGGTTCTGGATAGCTTTCTATCCTGAGCAAGACGAAGCCAGTTTTCATCATAAACATCTTCTCTCTGATCTTTTCTAATATTATCTTCCCAGCGTAGTCTTGGTACTCCCAACGGTCTCCTTCCCTCCGACTGACCAACTGCGATGGAATACTTTACCCCATCCGAGCTACATGGTCTGCCCACTTTAGTCGTCGCGATTTCATTATTCATACAATATCGGGTGAGTAGTAAAGTGTGTGAAGTTCTTCATTATACAGTCTTCTCCATTCCCCAGTCATCTTGTACCGTTTCGGACCGTATATCTTTCTCAACATCTTATTTTCCAACACACGTAATTTATGTTCATCTGCTGGGGTCATACTTCAACTTTCGTAACCGTAAAGTATTACCGGCAGATTATAGTGTTAAAATGGGCTATCGCAAGGCATTTTTTACTATTCCAAAGTTAATACTTGTTGTTTCGTATCTTATAACCCTGTCCTGTCCTGATTTTTTTTTCATTTGGAGACCCGCCTTCCACCCCTGTCTCTCTGCATTCTTTACACAAAATAGGTAGTGTACTTTCGGAGACGTACAGCACGAGCAGTTGTTCGCTCTCCCCATTTTGGGACAGGCTGTCCCTGGAGATTCTTGGATTGACGGAATTCCGGCACTCCAAGAAGCTCCTATGTTCCTTCAGTTTAGACTTCAGGTGTTGCGGGACGGACTTTTGACCAGGCATCCAAGGTTCTCCTGGTCTTAAGTTCATGTTTAGAACATTTGCTTGGGGGGAATTCCCTACCTACCATATTTGCAATTTTATTATAAAAGGAAACATCGATACATAACATTTAGGACAAACACATGGACAACACACGGACTTCACAATGACAACACAAACATGGACTTGATTCGGCATCTTCTTCTTTTGCTGCGCCTGCAACGAGATAAGAGAGGAACTTTAGGATCGGATTGCGCGTGGGAATGTTGTTTCGCCCACAAAGTTTTTCCGCTTCTCTTTCCTAGCCGTCTTCTTTACTCATATCTTCCTCTTCCTCACTCACCATAGGGTTTAGGTTGTTTTCACTTGCCACACTTTCACTCTCACTTCTTTTGCACTGTTATTCATTATTTATATTTTCTTATTGTTATTATATTCCAATAGTCTTTCTATGTTTCGTTTCCGTCTACATGGAGGATTCCTTTTTTTTTTTGTTTTCTTTTCACTTTTTTCTGAGTTTGTGGAGTCACTATCCATAGTAGTCGCACTTATCTATCGTACGTTGCAACTGTATTTTGTAAGTTTGACATTCTTGTTGTGTTTTCGCTCCACAATTTTTCTTACGTATGTAACATGGAACGCACGTCTTTTTCCCTTGTTCTTTGCAGTCCTGTTTTTTATGGTCTTTTTCTCCACAGTTACCACATCGTTCATCCTCCTTGCAGTATCTTGATATATGTACATAATTAAAACATTTCATGCAAGTGGTTACAACCAAGTAATCCTTGATGTTTGTTGCTTCGAATCCTATGTAGATCCTGGATCTTCTAAAAAGAATCTCTCTTACAGATCTTGGTACCTCAATTACTAAATGATATCTGTCCTGATTTCTGGGTCCGGTTCTGAATTTTGGCTTGATTAACTTCTTCTGCTCTTCCGTTGTCTCCTGTAAATTTCTCTCAATTAACTCTTCTAGTACTGTTTTTTCCTCCATTTCTGTTGGAATCCCGTAAATGATCATTAGCGGGTTCAGTTTTTCTTTTTTGCTTTCCATGTCAATTTTTTTTAGAATCCCTGGATGCTTCATTAATTTCTCTTCATCCCGCAATGATGCCATCTGCAGAACCAGGGCTGATCTTGTCTGAATCATCTCGAAATTGATTTTGTCGTTCCTTTACACTGTCCTTGTCAGTCTCATTCTGACATCCTTGATGCTTCCCCCCTCCTTCGGTTTTATTATGATTGCCGGCTTGTTGATTCTTTTGTTAGTTTCTATCATTTTAGATTTTTCGGGAATTTTGCTGTCTTTTTTTAACATATCCGCAAAGGTTAGTGTAGTAATTTCTCTTGTTTTTGAGCTCTCAAATTTCAGTTTGCCGTTTTCGGTGTATAATGCTATACTTCTTCATCCATCTTCTCCATTTTTTCTTCTATTTCCTGCTTTCTTCCTTCGTATTGAAGGTTCATCACCTCCAATTCCTTAATCCTAACACTTCCGTCTATTGCCTGTTGTTTGAGTACTTTGATTTCCTTATCTAGCTTATCAATTTCTATTTCCCTTTCTTCCACTCTTGTTTGCCATATTACTAGTTTTAACTCCTGCTCTCTTAATCTTCCATTCTCTCTTGTGAGTTTTTCATTGTTTTTCTCAAGTTCTTCTATTCTTCCCTCTAAATAGGCAACTCCCATCTTAAGTTCATCCTCATCTTGCTCTTCTGCCGCTTCCTCACGGTCCATGGCCCCTCTTCTGTGTCTTCTTAGCCCCGGAGTTTTAGTTGCTGTTGATGTTGTTGCCTCCTCCTTTTGGGCTTTTTCCCAATCCGCGTATACTTCCTCAACAATTTTGTCTTTTAATTCTCTTTCTTCTTTTGCTGACTTCATTTTATTTTGGTTTAGTTCTTTTTTCTTTATCTTTTACAAAAGCTTAAGGCGGAACGGGTTGTTGGGATTAGATTCCGTATCACTCGAACCGGTTTCCGATCGCCACTCGTTTTCGAGCTTTTTAAGTGATGCCTTTGTAATGTCCAGATAATCGAAACTGTTCGTTTTCGTTCTCTTCGCTCTATCGGACATCTCGAAATCAGAATACACACACTCAGTCACCGAAAAACTCGCAAAAATTCAACAAAAATGGTACTCCCCGGGGACACGATTCAGGGGAACCAACATCCAGGAGGCCAAATGACCCAAATTCCCAGGTGGTGGGGGTGAGGGGGGGTTACTCCGAAAGATGGGAAACATTCGGAGGGGTAGGCCGCAAAAAAATAAAAAAAATAATAAAAAATATAAAAAATTAAATGGGGTGGGGGTGGAGGGGTCAGTAACCCCCCGGGTAGACTATCCCCAAAATGTTCTCGGTCAAATTCTAGTCAGAAAGCATTTTGGGGAAGGGGTGGGTAGTGGGGTCAGTGACCCTCATGGGCGAGGTCATCAACCCAGCAAACATCAGCACCCCATCCTCAATGGTCCCAGAAATTTGGGAGCAAATATTGTCAAAGAACTCACTCAGACCGTGAAAAACTCGTAAGAAACGTTCAAGAAACTCGTTCAAGAAACGTAACAATGGATAATTATTTTACCAGTGTTAGTCTTGCAGAGGATATGCTTCAGCAAGGAATCACAATAGTGGGAACAATAAGACAAAACAAACCTGATATCCCGAAGGAGCTGAAAGCATCCCCCTCAAGAGAAGTAGGATCTTCAATTTTCGCCTTAAAAATTACGTCACTCTTGTAAGTTACGTACCCAAAAGGAACAGATCAGTAATTATGCTTAGTACAATGCATCATGACAAATCCATTGTTGAAGACCATCCGAAGAAGAAACCGGAAATAATAACTTTCTATAACTCAACAAAGGGAGGTGTCGACGGAATGGACCAGAAAGTTCGTTACTATACTTCCAAAAGACAAAGTCGAAGGTGGCCTTTTGTATTATGGACGAATATGATGGATCTTGCAGCTTTGAACAGTTATGTTGTCTTCTCCACTCAACATCCAGGCTATTTTCCTAACAGAACAGACAAACGTCGTCTTTTTCTTAGAGAACTCGCAGAAGAATTAGTGAAACCTCAGATGATCATGAGACTTCCAATACCTAATCTCCCAAAGTCAGTTCAAGATGCCTTGAAAAGATGTGGAGTTTCCAAGCCAACCGAAGAAGAAGTCAGAGCTCAAGAACCCAAAAGGAGGAGATGCGGATTCTCTCCTTACGATCTTCACAGAAAAAGCACCTTGACATGCTCCAAGTGTGGAAAAAACGTTTGTAAGCAACACAGTAAGTTAGTTTGTAACTCATGCTTCTCATAAGTGAACAGTGTTTCCTGAACTACTGAACTTTGCAAACTGGACGGCACATTCTTAGAAAAGTTTATGTATTGTGATATAGGAACTAATGTTACTTAAGTCATTGTAGTGATAATATAAATGTCAGAAAAGGCTTATAATCC